>JNEN01000781.1:0-46004 GCA_000697355.1 Syncephalastrum monosporum B8922 | reverse complement strand
CACGCAAAGGCACACTATATCTGACTACTGGAAGAAAATAGGTCAAGAACCTAACCAAAAAGAAGTCATGGTTCCACGCAACGTTATACCCGTGCAGACACCCAAAACTATTGCTAAGAAAAATGTTAGCACGAAAATTACCAAGAAAAATACCCAGAGTCAGAGCAATCGTAACGCGAAAAGGAGTAGTAGTACAGTCGCGACTCGCTCTTCGAAACGAATTTCCGCCAGACGATAGGTACGCGCAAGACGCGTTATATACCAATGGTTACATATATCCAAGTCACCCATATATCTTATCACACCATGATCAACATATGACATGCATACACATTATTATCTCCAGTAGACGTCATGCACGCAACCTGGAGGGGGGCTATGTGGTAAACCATCACCCGTCGGGTCATCTCGTTACCTTTGAGAAAGTCTAGACTAGCTTCTATACCCAATCGTAGCATCGGTTGCTATCATGCACTTATTCAACTCCTCCGTCGCCGGTTCAATTAACTGCATATGAAACCGTAAAGAAGTATTCCGTACCGCTTCTCTCATCTAATGGCACAGTTCCATATGCAAGCTGCATCTGCCATTGTATATTCAATCACAGGTACACCGTACCCGATGAAAATATTTTATTATCTTATTACTGGTTCTTTCTACTCAGCTGGATGAAACACATTTAATTCTATATAAGACGATAGTTGGATAGACATAGTTATCATATCTTTTTACCTGATACTTAACTTACTCAATATAAGTTCAGTCTCACTCATTCTCTTGTTACCTTTTATTTTCTCTACTGCCCATTTTTCTCGCTATATCTCAACGAGTGCCAGAAATTTAACATTGTCAAAAAAGGTTACCATCCGATACGCCCCATCAGTGCATATCTACCATGCGATCACTGGGCTATAGATCTAGCAGGACCCTTCAAAACGACATTTACGGGTAATAATTATTTATTAGTCTTAATCGATGTATGTACACGATTTTGTATTCTCAGACCAATCTCGGACAAGCAATCAGATACGATTGTCAAAACGCTAATACAAACATTTTGTGATTTTGGATTCCCAAGATATCTACAGAGCGACAACGGAACAGAGTTTGTCAATTCACTTGCAAAGAAGTTAGCCGAAGCAACGGGCTTTGAGCATAGACTAGTCACACCATATCACCCGCGTCGAATGGAGTAGCGGAGCGATGGGTGCAATCTGCAGTCAGAACGCTGAAGAAGTGTATCAGAGGTGCCGTTAAGAATTGGGACATTTTTGTACCAGCAGTGCAACTGTCGTTAAATGCCAAGGTGTCAAAGAGACACGAAACAGCGCCATATACGCTCATGTTTGTACGAAAACTTAACGGATTTGAGGACTATAGCAATCACACGGGAATGAAGCCATTAAGCCAAAAAGATTTGGAACAAAGAATTAAGAATATGGAAGAACTAGTATTCCCTGCGATTAGCGAAAGAACTCAAGCTCTTTTGAATGCACAGAAGCAGAATTTTGACAAGAAGCACCACATCATTGATATACCTGTGGACAGTCAAGTTATGATTAAATTACAGCAACACGGTAAATTAGATCCTATCTATGAAGGACCTTATACTGTAACACGCAAGACAAGAGGTGGATCTTACTCTCTTCAAGATGAAAAGGGTGACACGCTACCCAGAGACTACCCACCTTCTGCATTAAAATTAATTTCTCAAGATGAGATTATACCCAAGGATGAACTGTACGAAGTGGATAACATTCTAGCTCATAGGGAAAAAGGCCCTGGTAGATATGAATATAAAGTCAGATGGAAAGGTTATACACCTAAAGAGGACACATGGGAACCAGCTTCTAGTTTTACGCAGCGAAGCACAATTAATAACTACTGGAAACGTTCAGGCAACGAAGATCCCAGTAACAAAGAACAAACGTGTAAAACAGCCATTAAGACAGCTACTAGCATTAATAATAACAAAGGCAAAGATAACCTTAAAAGCAATAAACAACAGGCTAACCCAACAAAAAGAAAAATTGTTGCACAAGATCTACCTATGAGAAAGTCTCAACGTATATCACAACGTAGCAAAAATAATTAATTACTACAGGTGCAGCTAAAAGATAGTTCGCAGCCTGGAAGGGGGTAATGTGGTAAATGTCACCCTTAGTCTTAGAACGGTTACTCTCAGTCTATACTGCTTAATAATAATACCGAGACATATTGTCCAGAACAAAGTGACAAAGTATTGCCGAGACAAGGATGTCTGAGATATCCGCTATTAGCCTAGTGCCCACACTAAGTGATGTCGGGACCTGTTATAATATTAGCACCTGAGCTGTACCTGAATTAGTAGGTCTCACTGGACTTGGCAATGATGATATGATCTGACACGTCAATAACATTGGTGCTCATTATGAGACATGGTAAAAGGACCATGGCCTGGCTCAATCCAGAAATACCCGCATTACGCACTTAATAACCGATTGGTTCGTACAAGACCGAACATCGGATAACGGCATCTGAATATAATATCCAAGAAGTGTATATAAAGGGTAGAAGATAGAACCCAAGTAGCATTAGTTCAGAAGACAAGTTCAACTATCTTTATAAACAACCTACACACATTCTCACAGACTTATTTCTGTTACCTTTATTTTTCCTCTCTTCATTTTCTATCTTACCTACCCTATATCTCACTTTGGCTGTTGGAATCTGCCCCCGATGACGATGTGCTCGTCTGCAGGGCGCGCAATTCTTCTACAGCCGACATGATCTTGGCAGTATCCTCTTTGATCTTGGCGGCCTCCTCCTTCAGACTTGAGACAAGCGTTGCTAGTTCATCCTGCGCCTCATAAAGCGTGGCTTGATCCTTTGCAACACTGGTTAGCTGCCGCTTAATCTCTTGGAGATCTTGTTGAGCTGTTGTCTTTGGGGGCATTTGTTCAGTTGCGGGAAGAGAAGTTTTATTTGTTTACTCGCACTGCTGGGGCATGTTGTAGCGCCTGACCCCTATGTTTCATCATGGCGTATACTAATTTATGAATAAATACGCAGTAAACCATGTGAAGTGTACGTGAACCATCTTCATCCATGCCACAGTGTCCATATTGCAACTTGGTGCCGACGAGAAGGGCTTTTGCTGAACACAAGCGCAAGTGTTATGAGGAGCGGTTTGTTGAACCAGCTTTCAAACGCTTGAAGCTCTCCTCAGGTCCAGCTGCCAGGACCCCAGGGTCAACCCGAAAAGTGTCGACTATAGACATGCCAGGCGATGTAGCTGGGTCATCTCATCCGCAAACACAGTCCTTGTATGCGCCATCGTCACCCATACCGACAGAAGAGCTCTCTATACCACCAGTGTGCTCTGCTTCACCTCCACTGCCTGGAGCACTTGAAGACGGCTTTTTCTTTGGAGATAACTTTGATGAATTCGTGGACGATCCATCGCAGTTTATATGTCCAGTTGAGAATGAGCAAAGCAGCAACCAGCTGAGCACCGTCGAAGAAGTAGCAAGTCCTATGAAACGAACAAGCGAGCAACCCAGACTTTTGCGCATGGACCACATAGGAGGACGAAAGCTGTCTCCGTCGGAAATCATGAGCATACAATTGCTTCAAATCAAAAACCAATTCCATCTGCCTGATGCTTGCTACAAAGCTCTGGAAACATGGGCAAACGACGCCATAACGACCGTTTCTCGTCAGGATGACGGTAATAATGTTTCCGTCGTCATGGGGCATATATTGATACTAAATCATTGTTCTAAATCCAGCTGGCGATCACTTCCACAAGATTCTCTCGCTTTTCAAGACAGAAAATCTGCTCAAAAACATGCACCCAGTGGAAAAACGCTTATACGACATATGCAGAAACGGATGTCACTTGTATCGTGATGAAGACGAACTCACAAGGTGACCAAACGACCTATGCAATTCTCCAAGGTATCGAGAGTCGGCAGGTGTGCCGCAAAGAAGGAGCCATACGCAACAATGCTGTATCTGCCACTATCCGATCAACTCGCGACGTTCATTGCTCACTCGAAAACTCGAGAACTCCTACGCAACAAGGCTACGTTTTCCGATGAGTTGCAAAATGTGTTTGACGCTGCAGTAGTCAAGGAAAAAGGTTGGGGAGATCAAGACCTGGTACTTGTCCTATACTGTGACGGGTTCCAGCCTTTCATCCACAGCGTCGTATCCATGACCATTGTGCACATAGTTATCATGAATTTGCCTGATGATATGCTGTAAGTCTTATATTCGTATGGGGAATTTGGAAGGAAACAATGCCTGATAACTCTAATGGTATAACTATTAATTTTTTTATCAGCTACAAAGATGAAAACATGCTTCAGATCGCAATAATCCCTACGGCATCACGTGCGGGTGACCTGGACTCATTTCTGCAACCATTGATAGAAGAAATGCAGCATTTGGAGACAGCTGGACTGGATGTGATTTGCGACGATGGGGAACAAAGGACATACAAGGCTCATCTCGTTATGGCCACAGGGGATATCCCTGGGTGCGCGTCGCTATGCCATCATGATGGTCATATGTCGCGTTTCGGTAAGAGTACTTCGGCGTAAGTCTAGAAATATATTATAACAAACTTATACTTTGCAGGTTGCCGCATCTGTCTCATCGAATCGCTGCGTTTGGAGAGCCCGAAATCTGAAAGCCGCCGTGACCCCAACACCGGGACTACCAACGCGCGTGCCGGATATGGGCGATATTTCCCAGGCAGAGAGGATCTCGATCCATTACGCCTAAAGGAAGACTTCAGAACGGGTGATAAGGTACTTTTACCCCTCGAATTTTGACACGTATGTTACTCACAGCAATATCCTGCCGGTCATGATTAGAAGCACAACTTGAAATCGGCAAGCCCTTTCTCAGCACTTGCAGCTTTTTCCGGACCATTTTATTTTGGCCTCGACGAAATGCATTTGTTTGGGTGCAACATCAGTCCGAGCCTTTTTGCAATGATTTCGAACCCAATACTCCATGCTCCGTATTACCTCAACAAACCCCAGAGAACAGCACTAACCAAGGCGCTCAGCATAGGCGGGTCGACATGGCCAGGGGGATTTGACGGGAAGCTAAAAGGTATAGTCTATTATATTCTTACATACATGTAACATCCACTCAATTATATACCTGCTTTTGCCAGACGTCTTCACGAACACAAAGTCTGCACGAGCTGTTGATTACATCGACTTGCTTGTTTATGCGGTTCCTACAATCGTCATTGACCAACTTGAGGCTGCCGACTGTCCTGTGGAAGCAATCAAAGCGCTCGCATCACTCGTTAAAGTTTGTTCACTAGCTCTTTCGTGGAAAGTAACGGAGGAGTACATTAAAACGATCGAAAGGCAAGTAAAAAGTAATCTAACTTACGTTTGTTATTATATATTGATATACACTTTAGGGCGACTCAAGAATGGCATGAATTCGCGCGCAACAAACTCCCTCGTAACCTCTACACGGTTGACTTTCACTATCTACGCCATGTGCCTAAAATCTTGCGTCAGTACGGCCCAATGCGAGGTTATGGAGCGCGTTGCATGGAGCGTGCGGTTGGCCTATTTGACAAGCTCATCAAGTCGACAAAGGATCCTGCAGTTAACGCTGGCAATCAGTTGCAGATGGTGGCAGCGAGTCGGTTTCACAAGCGGACCAACGAGCAAGAAATCATGATCAACGAGGATGACGACAACGATACAAGCATCAGGCCCAGCAGGGCTTTCTTTGTGGCCGAGGCAGCCGACTCCCCTGAACTATGGCCACCTCACATGTCTGAGACAACGATGGATAACTTTGCTGCTTACAAGCTGATGCACCACACCCGCAACTTCTGGGGTCGTGTACGGAACTTGAAAGCGAGCTCGCTTCCTCCACTGAACACCAAAATCACTGTCGCCAAACGCCTCTTCAAGGATAAAACAGTTTACGATTGCAGGCTTCCTGTACATTCCCATAACAAAGGAACATTCTTGAAACTGAAACTGCCAGTGGACAAGAATGCGTATGGTGGACTGACAAGCGAATCCAAGAGCGAGCCAATGGACTTCTTCGGCGAGGCGGTCTTGTTTTTCAGTCATCGTTACATGTGTGAGTTGTCATAGACATAGCTAATCCATGCCTGATGGCTCCACAGCTATTTGACTTACGTTCCGAGATCCGTTCTTGTTACACCTAGAGCTTCCCACACATAGGCTAAATACACATATGCCTGGAGGATATCAGTTTTAGTGTGACAACACTGGATACAAGGTTAATAAGAGGAATCATAAATTTCTATATAACCAGGGTGGAAGTGCTAGCAAATAAAGAGGGATCTTTCAGTCTCACTTGACTTCTACGTCTGATTTCGAGTACCCACTTCCCCTATTCTACATGAGTGATTACAATGCTTGTTTACGGGCACCTTGAGTGTATACTTTCATGTACTAACGGGAAGTATCACAACAGCGGATACTCGCATACTCTCTTTGGTGAATCTCGATCCACACAGCCGATTAACCGCCCACGGTTACCCATTCGGTAGAACAGTTTATGGCGGATCCGATCGCTATTATGTATGCGATGTATCCGAGATCGCGTCACCAGCAGCAGTCATTCCATCACCTACGAATGACAAGCGTTTCTATTACGTGTATCCTGACATGTGGAAAGGACAAAGTATGCTTGGCAATGCAAATAGACTTTAAATAAAAGCAGTACTCCTATATACAAATAGCTTCAGCACTACAGAACCCGTTCAATAAGTGATGAAACAGCCTATTTGGCGTCCTTGCTATACATACACTAATAGATCGCAAATGATGGAGATGTATTACCGGCATGAGAACCGACGATCGCCGCAGAATTCCACTGTTGCTTAAGGTCCATAACCGACATTAACAGAAACGAACCGCAAATAACGGATGAACACCAACCACCGATAATAACCGAAACTCACCACCTTTTTCGCTGTCAAAAGCGGTTAATTTCTGTGAATTTCGGTTGATTGCGGTTTGGAACCGCAATCCACAGATTTGAACCGAGGATCACCGCACAAATTTTTTAACGTGATATACTTTTCGCGAGCTTCCGATCCACTCATTCCCATACTTTTTCCGCACCGGCGAGGCTCGCCCTCACTTCTCCCTCTCGGCCATTTCCGTTCCTTTTTTCGTGCTGTCGACACTCTCCAACTTCAGGTTAATTGGAATAGTCTGAGCGCGCTAACAGCCCTGCAGTTACCCCTCGCCAACGTAGTCACCCGTTTGCCATCCTCACCTCATCGTCCACGACCAGATTGGAGATTTTTGACTGTCGCAGATGTCTATCATTTGGACTCAGCGTCAGGACAACTCCATCGAACTTTTATTCTCGACAGACCAAACCCTAGAACACGCTCGCAAGCCTTCATACGTGACACTACCCCTCGAGTCGGCGCTTGGCGCCTCAAACCTTTCTTTCAGCGGCTCATTGGGTCCCGGACACCACCGGCCACAACCGATCACGTACACACTTTGCTTCACCACTCCACCAGACAAGGCCTGCCGCTCGCGTCCCTAACGCGCAAGGCCTTTCGGCTCGCCCAATTGCCCGCACTCAATGACCTACCAAACACCTATCCCACCGCCTCGCCTCATCATTGGCACACTTTTTGGACCAGTGATGCCCCAGCCAGAGCACTCACAATCCTATATCGCATTCTACATAACCGCCTACCCAGTCGATCACGCCTTCACTCCATCATGCCCACCCACATACCTTCGCCCAACTGCCTCCTCTGCTCCCAGCTCGAAGATGATCGCCCTTTCTATGAGAGTGCCCTTCCAAGACCGCCGTCTGGCGCGCTCTAGCATCACGATGCCTCATACCATCTACTCCCCTCACCTTCGCACACGTCTCCACCTTCCCTCCGCATCACCCACCCTCCCCAATCCCTTCTCTCTCCCCACTCACATTCCACGTCTTTGTTGCATGTGCTATTACCGCCATCTGGCGCGCACATTGGGACTTCATTTTCAACGATACTCCTTTTGTTCCTGCCCGAGTGGCAGCTCTAGCCCTGCTTTCAATCCACCGATCTCGACGAGAATCCTCTCTCCCCAGCCGCGGTTAATTTTTTTGGAATTCCCTAAACGCACGCAATATGCGGCGTCCAATAAACTCTTTCTACAAAAAAAAAAAGACAGATCATATCATACTCAACTTTAATATAAGTTCAGTCTCACTTATTCTCATTTCCTTTTTACCTGTCACATTTCTCTCTATATCTCAATGAACACCTTTACTCCATCACTATTATTACAATCACCGCCTAGTACAAGTACAACCTGTATGAAGTACAATTCTATCATAACGTCACACTGAACTGGTTCTGGTCACTCCGTCCTCTCTCTCAAATCTGTTATTAGATTATAATCGGATAGAGCATCTAGATCTTTCTCTTTCACTTTTCCCACGAGTAAAGACCAGTCTCACGTACTTTCCTGTTACCTGTTACTACACCACCACCAGCACTTCTACTTTGCCTACATCACACCGTCCCTGATGAAAATATTTTATTATCTTATTACTGGTTCTCTTTTCTCAGCTGCATGAAACATATTGAAGTCTATAAAAGACTTCCTAATAACTAGACGTAGACAGATCATATTATACTCAACTTAATATAAGTTCAGTCTCACTTACTCTCTTGTCCCTTTTTACCTGTCACATTTCTCTTTGCATCTCGCTGGCGTCATGCTGTGGTGAGCCGCGATGTTGAAAACGGCGCTGTTCGCTTCGGCTGAGCGAACCCAGATCTTCTCTGCACGAATACGATCGGGGGCGGCCTGTGCCGCTGTGTCGCGGTATACGGTTTCGCGCTGGGCAGGTGCTGTACGTGCGTGGTGGCGAAAGCTTTGCCATAGATCGGCTGGGGTCGGTGGGGTAGGTGCGTTTGGCGAAATAGGCGAACCATTGGGAGGGGTGTGGTCGACGGGGGTGCCAGGTAGAGGGGATGGGGTGGGGTCGGGCAAGGACCCAGAGTGTGGAGAAGCGGGAAGAGCCATGTGAGCCTGCTCATCCAGTGGAGAAAGCCGTCCACACAATTTACCGCATCAGGAAATTGCCTGATCCTATTTAGCTAGTTGAACCTCAAAGCCAGGAGGATTTGCTGCTCAGCGAGATGAGTTGCCTATCCATACCATTGAGCCAGAGCATTTAGTGTGGACAAGAGAGCAGTAAATCTCTAAGCAAGCCAGAAAGTTCGTCAACTTGTTGAAAGGAGGCGCTTCTATCAGCCAGGCTGCTATCATGACTGGTGTTACAAGATCAGCCCAGGACACCGACTTGACCAGAGCCTTCTTCCTGGGTTCAAGCTAGCCTGGCAAATCAAGAAGCGCGCCCAAACCAGAAGTTGGCCCAGGCACATTCCGCTTTCATTGAATAGTACCTGCAGGCAAACTCGCTGAGCACTTTGGAGAATATTCACCAAGAGCTTTGAATAGCTTTAAGGTCAGTATTCTTTTATGCTGATTATAGATATTAACTTTATAACGATCTTCGGCTCTCATGAAGGTCTGCACATCAGCCAGTCTGCTGTTCATCGCCATGCCACCAGGGATTTAGCATACAGCCTCAAGACAGTGCGCACCATCCCTGGAGCCCGCAACATGCCGAGGAACAAAACCATACGCAGGGACTTCATCGAGTGGATTCAAAACGGCGTGGACTACCTCAGGAGCTGTATGATCGTCGGTGAAACTGAATTTCGCAAGAAGCACGTCAGAAAGCAAAGTTACTCGAAGAAGGGAGTTCCTTGCATTGTGGAGATTTCCAACGATCCGAGCATCAAATCAGCATCATCGGGGCAATGTCAGTGGACAGTGTCCTGCTTATGTCCAAGCACGCCCAATATTCTGATGTGCTGATGTACGACAAGACTGTGGGCAGCAAGAAGCGGAAGACAGCCCATTCTCACGGGACCGCAGGCACGCACTTCAATGATTTTATCAAGGACCTGCTGGGAAATCATGAAAGAAATGGGCATGTCGGACAAGTACCTGATCCTGGATAATTACTCTATCCACAACCGGGTGAAAGAAGAACTGGTGGAGGACGCTGGGCATAAGCTGGTCTTCATGACCTCATACTCGCCGTTTTTGAACCCGATCGGAAAAGGTATGGGGCAATTTCAAGGGGAAGGTGAAGAAGGTGTCTGTCAAGACCGACCAAGAGCTTTGGACCAAGTCACCGCCGCTGCTGCCAGTGAGACCGCAGATAGCTGTAGAGGGTATATCAGGAAGGGTATATCAGGAACTCTGTAATCGTTTTCAATGCTTGCCTCCAAGAAGAGGACATATTTTACGACGAGCAGTTCCGTATAAATAAAAGACATAAAAGACAGCTTTTCCACTCCCAGTCAGAAATACAGGTGTCTACGAGTGCAGTATGTCCAGCAGTAAGAGATCTTCTCCATTGGGACGCTCATTGCACCACTAGTTTTTATATCTTAATTAGCCAAAGGATGATTTTTTCAACCTATATTTTATATTTTGTACCCAAGGATGAACTTTTCACCTGTATTTCATATTTGTACCAGACGAGGGTTTTTCTCCATCTCAGTCGTGTATTTTTTGGCGGTTGCTATTTCCCCGCCTGCGTTTTATGGATTTTTAAAGAAAATTAGTTGCCTAAAAAGGATGAAGTGGTATGTGACAGCTTGCTGTTGCTCAAATCTTATTTAAAAGGGGGTTTTTGAGCGCAAGGGTCGAGGATGGTTGAGTGTAACAATAACCTCCTATGCCTCTCCCCTACTCCTCACGGTTCAGTGACGCAAGTGGACAGTGAATTCAGCTTTTTTTGAAAAAAAAAAGAAAAAGAAAAAACTGGGTTGTCTGCCTCAAACAACAAACCCGGTGCCACGTCAATTCATGGCGGAACAAACCGTCACATGATTTAATCTTGTTCTATTGCAGTATCTCGCTTTGTTACCGTTTCGAAAGGAAAGAAGGGAAGAAGAATGCCAAAAAAGAAGAAGGCAGTTTCTCTAAGAATGACGGAAGAAGCCAGTCGTGTGATTTACCTGCGCAATATGTTTCGATATGTCGCTCTCGATGGCCCGCTTGTGGATACCATTGGGAGTCGCGCACAGCAGTGTGGACGGGTCCCCGAGACCTATATACGACAAAAAGATAGACGAGATGGACCAGGCACCTTCCACGTCACTGTCATTAATCCGCGCGAGCTGCCACAAGCACTTGAGCGCATCGGCGTGGACTCCAAGGTCAAGAAAAAGAAGCGAGCTCAGATGGTGGATGAACTTGTCAAGCACATTCAGACGCGCTACGGCGAAGCACACACATGGCCATTGCCCGTCGATCTCGGCCTTGGCAGGGTGCAGGACGCCTCGTCGGAAGCGTATTACGCGGTGCTGCATTGGCCGTTTGGACTTTGGTTGAGGAGCCAGCTTGGACTTCACTCTTCGTGCTTTCACGTCACTGCCGGTTTCCGTTCGAAAGACGTTCATGGCCTATACAAAGGGCCCGCCACTCTCCTCGACCTACATCAACCGCACTGTTCATACAAGCTTCTCAAACTTTGGTCGGATATAGCACCTTATTATACGCATGACCTCGTCTTCCTCCAGAGACTTCTTCATCAGTCCCGCGTACAAAGCGATAATACCCTCTTCGCTGCTCTGGCTTGGCTCTGGTTGAAAGGTAAGCTAGTCTTGCATAAATATATATGCATTAAGTGTCATATCCGTTTTTTCCTTTTCTTTTCTTCTGCACTTTAGCCAATTTATCTTACATTATCGCCGAAAGTCGGTCATAACGACCAAAAAAGTCTGATACGCGTGTAGCGCTGTACCTACTTACCTATGCCTCCATTTACAAAATAAATGTTTCCATTGAGTTCCCAAGCAGTTCACTAACGCTGTAAAAGAAGTGCTCCGATAGTTGCAGTGCACGTAGGTATAACCTCTCTGACATCTATATATAATAATCTTAATATTCCGTACATCCATAATTACATAAGCAAGACACAAAAGACCCCGGTTCAATTGCCGGGCAGGGCGTCTGCCAAAGTGGATCACTTTGAGCTGCGAACGGCACCTGACGTCAATCTTCATCAAGGTATCTTACCCGTGTTCTTCAGTAAGTGTGAAGCGCGTGATGGTAAAGTAGGCCAATGAATCCTCTGAAACGCGAAAGATACCTGACGTCAATACCTGTCAGGGACCATATCTTTGAGCTCTTTTTCCCCATTGGTAAAACGTGGATTGCGTGATAGCTTGGTTAGCCAATGGAACCTATGAAACTTGGAAAAAAGCTCGACGTCAATCCCTGTCAGGTCCTTATCTTTTACTTCTCCTTTCCCATTGGCACAGCCCGCCGGTGTTCTTGCATGAATGTCGATTGACACGCGCTCTTTCTCATAAAAGGTCTTTTGTTTTCTCTCACGTCTACCTTTCTTCTTCTTCTTACCCTGGTCAAGTCTTACGCTGGCAAGTATATACGAAAGGATTTTGGTTACAAGTATAAACTAATAAGAAGTGCAACATAGACCACTACATTCCCCAAAGTCCCTCTGCCACCGGTTGCCTGCCCCCTACTGCACCGGTGTGTATGACAGTAAGTTCTCGCGTCAATAGTACATGGTCTTGGACAACACTAACCTCCTTCTGAATGTATACTTAGCTTGCCGTCTTCTTGCTCGCCTCTCCTCCTGTCTTCTCTTCCGCTCGCGCCTCTTCCACGTTCTTTCCGCTTTTTCCTCTGCCTGTAAGTGAAACAGATTCAGGTCTATGCAATGAATATGAGACATTAACACTCGTTTCAGTTCCGCTCCTTTCTCGCGTCCCCTTTACGTCTCTTCCTCTCCGCCTCCTCTGCCTTTCTTCTTTCCCGCTTGCGACCCACTAGCCGGCGATGGTGGCCACCGTTGAAAACACCTTCATAGACATCGCCTCTGCGCCAAATGTCTGCTCCCCGCCCACCGGTAAGTGTTTTGCAACTGGGTAATGCGCCACTGTGACTCAAACGTGTATTCAGTTCAGGTGAGGCGGCGGCAGCGCGCCGTGAGCGCGCATCAACGACCCCACGCCGGTATGTATATTAAAAATGAAGGGTAGTCCACGAGAACTGATTTCGGAACGAAATTTCGTAGGCTAGTTAACCGTAACAAGAATATAAATAAAGAAAAGATCATCCTTTTCATGTTTACGGGCACGATACAGTGTCTGCTAACCGTGCCATATGTGGAGTGTCACCGGAACTACGTTGCTTTAATTATAGAAGTGAATAGTATCTGTAGTATGTAACAAGGATATGTAATGAAGTGAAGAGAGTAAAAAAAAAAAGAATTTGAGCTAAACTAGAAAAATCGAAACGACAACTTAGAATTAAGCATTCTCAGGCTTCTTAGCCACAAAGAAAAACATGGGGGTGAAGAGGTTTTTTTGCGCACCCTCAACAAGAGAGTCAGCAGCCTGCTCAAGAAACTTTTGAGTCTCAACTGTGCCCTTGGGAGCAAGTCCGACCTTCTCAAGCACACGGCAAAAGTTGGTGGTCGTGAATCGGCCGGCTTTCGTCATGGCCATCGTCGTGAACACATCACGGACAGTCTGGCACTTACGGATATCGCCTTCCAAAGGATAGTACCATTTGATCTCGTCGCCAAGCGCAGCCAAGTCCTCGTGCATCTCGATCTCAAAACCAACGTTCTTCAGAGCCTGGAGGCACTCGGCGATGGGGCGCATCTTGGGAATGCCGTTTCCTCGCTATAAGGAAAAACGATACTTTGTTGATGCCTTGTCCTTTGACCTTAATTTCTTTCTCTCGTTTTACCTCAATACCGTGAGCAATACGGCGGTGCTCAGGGTTGCTTTCATCATAAGAGTCAGTCATACACCACTCATAGCAACCAAACTTGGCACCCGGCTTCAATACACGGAAAGCTTCACCGTATACACCTTCAAAGGTGGGGGCGTGGCAGGTGGCCTCGATGGCGTAGATCGCATCCAGTGAGTTGTCCTCGAAAGGAATCTCCATGAAGTTACCCTATTAAAAAAAAAACCGTCAAGTCCAACCGTGTCTGCGCCATTGAGAGGAATTTACCTTGACAAAATCAGTCTGGTCCTGGAGACCCTGCTTCTTTGCATAATGGAGGGCACGCTGGACTTGATAAGCGTTGTTGTTGAGGCCAGTGATGTGAGCACCAGTAAATTCTGCAATCTCACGGGCAGGACCGCCTTAAACAATAGAAGAAAAAGCCCGTTCATCAGTAACTCATTGATGGAAGGAGCGGGGCCCGATCCCGCCGTCGATTGGCTTACCGACACCGCAACCGATATCGAGCACGCGCATGCCACGCTTGATACCAATGTTAGCAGCAAGATAGTGCTCATGGCGGGCAATGGCACGGAAGAACTCTTCTCCAATATAGTAGCGGCAGAAATGGAAGCTGCCACCCCAGCCTGGAAGAAGAGAGATGAATGTCAATGGATTGCTTGCTTTCCCAGGAACAGACAAGATGAGAGACATACCGTATTCATAAAAGTCGGTGGCAAGGTTGTAATAAGAGTTGACGAGTTGGGTGTAGCTGCCGAGACGGTTATCCTCGTCTTCCTGGTTCTCCTTGTCGGACTGCTTCCACATTTTCAAGTAAGTGTCGGTGGCAACATTGTGGACATCGGCGTTCTTGGACGCAAGGTTTGACAAGAGACCCGACTTGACTTCCTTTCCGTGAAGCGCGCGAGCAAAGGCAATGTCTTCAGAGTGCTGTGCAGAGACGGTACCAGCAGTCATCTTTGGATGAAGGTTCGTTTAGCTGAAGATTAATGGAAAAAGAAGAGGAGTATGGGGGAGTTGTAAAAATCGAAAATCGACGGTTCATTGGAGGCTGAATTTATTTGGGTGGTGCTTCACCCAAAATTCAACTGAACCCAGCCCGGAGTTTTTGACATCTGAAATACAACACCTGTTCCCACCCGGTGGCTTAACAAACTTGCGGTGAAGATGTCCGCGCTTCTGCCTTGACCGCCGCATTTCAATTTTATAGCGCAGTGTCATGACATACGTCTATCTTGCCCTGGACTTATTGTTCGAGATATATACAAACAGAAATACTTTAGGTTACATATTCTATGTACATCCAAGTAATCAAACATCTCCCCCATGAAAATAAATCTAGTACTGGCTATCATTCATTTTCTCTTGCTTCGAACGCTCAGCAAAGCAAATACATGAGGACCATCACTGAATACATGTGACACACATACGACACACCTCCTCATTTATTCTTGTATGTGGTGTGGTGATATATATGCTCTCTCTCTCTCTCTCTCTCTCCGCTTCCCCAAGGGAACAGATCTATAGCGATGTATAGTTCAAGAAGAGATGTAGACAGAATTATTATGTAGGATTGATGTAGGATTGCTATAGTTTGGCGTGCGTATTTATGCAGGTCAGCGACGGTTGATTTACGCATTCAAGGGCAACAAAAGAAAATTCTTTTTGCCGCCAGATACCATTTTTGTCAATTTTTTTTTTCTTTCTCATTTTCGAGAGGGTCCTTCCACTTTTCTTTTCTACTAATACTGATCGATGGGTAAACGCCGCGAGAAGAAGTCGTCCAAGGGTAAGCAAGAATTGATCCAGGGAGAGAAAGTACACAAAGAGTGAGTTTGCTTATTGTTCATTGGACTGCAGGTCGTTTGGATAAATACTATCACCTTGCAAAGGAGCAAGGCTACCGTGCTCGTTCAGCTTTTAAGCTCATTCAGCTCAACAAGAAGTATGAGTTTCTCGAAAGAGCCCGAGTCTTGATCGATCTTTGCGCTGCTCCTGGCGGCTGGCTTCAGGTCGCAGCAAAACAAATGCCTACCTCTAGCATGATTATTGGTATGTATGCAAGTCAAACAAATCGTGCTTTATAAAGCCTCATGTCATTCTCTGTGTAGGTGTTGATTTGGCTGCGATAAAACCTATTCCCAATGTGATCACCTTCCAAGACGACATTACCACTGACAAATGTCGTCAGAACCTGAGACAGCAGATGAAGACGTGGAAAGCCGATGTGTGAGTAGAGAGAAGCATTGAGCCAGCAACGAGAATGACACCGTCTGACCGTTATGATTACAAGGGTCCTTCACGATGGTGCACCTAACGTTGGTACGGCGTGGACGCAGGATGCCTTCAGTCAGTCTGAACTTGTGCTCATGTCACTGAAACTTGCGACCGAGTTTCTTACGAAAGGCGGCACCTTCGTCACCAAAGTTTTCCGCTCCAAGGACTACAACAAGCTGCTCTGGGTCTTCCAACAGCTCTTCCGCAAAGTCGAAGCAACCAAGCCCGCCTCGTCTCGTAACGTCTCTGCTGAAATCTTCGTTGTCTGCCGTGAATACCTTGCGCCTAAAAAGATCGATCCTCGTTTCCTTGATGCGAAGGCTGTCTTTTCTGAACTCGACCAAAATGCACCAGCCAGAACCCTCGATATCTTCAAGCCTGAGAAGAAAAAGCGCCAGCGTGAAGGTTATGAGGAAGGCAACTACACCTTGCACAAAAAAGTCGACGCCATGGACTTCATTCGCTCCCAAGATCCCATCGCGTTCTTGGGCTCGTACAACCAGCTCGCTTTTGAGACGGACGAAGCACGAGAACTGCGCAGCAAGTCCTTTACAACCGAAGATATCAAGGTTAACTGCGACGATTTAAAGGTCCTAGGCAAGCGTGACTTCAAGGAACTGCTCAAATGGCGCGAGACTGCCCGAAAGGAATACAAGATCGAAAATGAGGCCAAGGAAGAGAAACCGGTCGTGGTCGAAACGGAACCGCTCGACGAAGATGAGCAGCTCGAAGCTGAGCTCGAGAACCTTTCTAAAGAAGAAGCTGCACGTCGGAAACGTGAACGCCGCAAAGCCAACGAAAAGAAAATGAAGGCTATTTACAAGATGCAGATGAACATGACCACCCCCTCTGATATCGGTGCTGATCAGACCGGCGCTGATGGTGAGACTCTCTTCAACATCAAAAAGATTGGCAAGGAGAACGTAAGTTGGGAAGCGCGTGAGATGATGATGCAATCATACTAACCCATAATATCCTCTGCAGGCCCTGAAAAATCTGGACGAGAATGCTAACGAGCTCGCGGATCAGCTGGCTGAGGACGAAGAGGAAGAAGATATTGTCGCCGAACAGAACTTGATACCTCGGAAGTACCGCTTCCAGGAGATGGATGCCATGGTCTCCGATGATGATGATGATGATCAGGACAGCGATGCTTCAATAGACGAGCTTGAGGCGCAGCTCAACGAAGAATATCAGCGCTATCTTGACCGGCGGATGGAGCGCGATCCTAAATTGCGTGCCAAACTCAATCGTCAGCAGCAGGATGACTGGCACGGATTTGACAGGAAGCATAATGACGAATCTGAGAGCGACTCGGACGACGAGACGGACGATGATGCTGTGTCTGAAGACGAAGAGGAGAGTGACAGCGATCTCGAAGTGCGGGGCGACCATTCCTTGCTCAATGACCTGGGTGAAAAGAAGGCTCTCGCACAAAAAACAAGCACCGGCCTGACCAAAGGCGCAGCCATGTTCTTTGACCAAGACCTTTTTAAGGGCGCTGGTCTCGATGATCTATTGGGCGAAGACGACGGTGACGAAAGCGAAGATGAGGAGGAGAAAGATGAAGGAGGGAGCGACATTGAAGAACGGACGCGGTCGAAGGTTATCTCCCGCAAACGCAAGGCTGAAGAAGATCTGGAAGATTTGGTCAATGAAAGCTCGGCAGAGGAAGATAGCGACTTTGAAGTGGTAGACCCCAAGGAGGGTTTACCTAGCGACGATGAAATGTGGGACGGTAAAGAGGATGCGAACTCCAAAGCTGTCAAGAAAGCAAGAGGTAATATGGGTACTTTTGCTATGCACGATTGCTCATATATTTCTTGTAGAAACCGGCCTGATCACACCGGAAGCTTATACCCTTGCCAAGCAGCTGGCCAACAAGGAAAAGTCGAAGCAAGATTTGATCGACGGTGGGTTCACTAAAGAAGCGTTCCGAGACAAGAAAGATCTTCCGGAATGGTACGTCGCACTATCACCCATCGTCGCCCTCTTTCGTTCGTTTTTTTTTTTAACTTGCAACGCTATTCGATGTTTGTTCAGGTTCCTCCATGACGAAAATCGACACAACAAACCGAATTTGCCTGTGACTAAAGAAGCCATGAAAGCTCTCCGCGAGAAACTCAAGGCGCTGGATGCTCGGCCGATCAAGAAGATTGCTGAGGCCAAGGCCCGCAAGAAGCACAAGGTAAGACAATAAAGAAGGCTTTTTTGCTCTTGATATGCCATATACTCACATTCTCTATAAACGATCGTTTTAGGCGGCGAAACGCATGCAGAAAGCACAACAGAAAGCCAACGATATCGCGGATAACCCGGATTTAACCGAGAAGGAGAAAGTACAAACAATTAACCGCATTATTTCGCGTGCAGGCAAGTCAAAGCCAAAGAAGGAAGTGAAGCTGGTCGTGGCCAAGGGCTCCAACCGTGGTATCAAGGGTCGACCGACGGGTGTAAAGGGTCGCTACAAGATGGTCGACCGACGCATGAAGAAGGAGATCCGTGCAGAAAAGCGCCGCGCCAAGAAGAGCAAAAAGTAGAGGGAGTTTTTGTGCCCACTGATATCATGTTTTCCCCTTCGCATGCATTCCTATATTTACATGACACCATTCACACATATTAAAACACCATCTTGCCGCTGTTTTTGTTTCGTAACGTACGCCGTCGTCTCTCATGGCTGACCGTTTCTGTTGCCTTGCAGGCAAGCCGAAGAGTTTACTGGAACAATGGGGATGAAAGAGACGAAACACAGGTACCTTGGCTTAGAAGAATGAGTCCAGGGACGGATAACTCAGCGTGGCATCTCGTGAAATAGCATATTAAGTCAGATGTGCGTCTAGACATCCAACATGTCTGCCAACAAAAGACACATAAGGAAGACCCCATCTACACCGTGGAAATGACCAAATTCGGCTTACGGCATATATCAAGATTAAGTAATGAAAGTCGCGTTATCTGGGAAACTTGGCCATTTTATTATTTTACTATCTATGCCCAATATTATCATTGTCCTCCTTGGCGATCTCTGTCTTTAGCCTATGCAAATGATGTGTAAGATAACTTTGGATACGCGGAATAAATACTTACCTTTTCATGTAGTTCTCAGGTTTCATCACCCAGCGACGACCCACCTTCCACAGACCAAGCTCAAGATCTCTTTCGAGCTGATTTAGTGCGTCACGGTCAAGACGGTTAGGCGCAATGATGTTGCGCAGGTGCCATTCTTCTAACTTGAGGTAAACATCTTGCAGAAGCAAAGAAAAGTCGGCCTGGGGCAAGATCGAGGCTACATGGCCACATGAAACCTGGAGCGACTGCAAGGGCTGGTAAAGTTCGGTTGATAGGTTATCAAGCGAGGCCACATCTGTAGGCGGCAACTGCCATCTAGTAACATGAATAACACGCACGGTGAGACGATGCAAAGTTTTGCAAGGCGGATGGTTTTACGTACTTGCGGGTATAGGAACGGGAATTTTGGGCCCACTCTTTGACCATCATCCTGACCAGCAGTTTCTGGATACGTTGACACAGTTTTTCAAAGCAGTCCGAGGCCACCGAAAGGAAATTAGTATTATCGCTGCAAGTTTCCAGCCAGGGGAGTTTGTCGGTTGTGTCGGCCAAAATAGACTCTACGATGGGTGCGTTTTCTTGGACGTTGTATTGCATATCTAGAAAAAACTTGAAAACCCAAAAATAATGATGTATGAGGCCGCAGGGACATAGAATTTTTGTTTTACTCACGTCTTCATCTGCCATTTCTCGGGTGATATCTTGGATTGTTCGGGCACTAGACCACCAGCGGCCCAGGCGCTTCATTGCTGCTAGACTGCCGCCAGTCTCGGTAGATGAAACCACGCCTGTAACCGCATCGGGAAGACCACCTGGCACAGGCACAGCACGCATCATGGTTATTGACTCAAACGAATCCAAAGCAGTGCTAATGCGCTTATAATATTGGGCTAAAAGCCCGAGCTGAATTGTGATGAAAAACCTAAGCTGTTGCTCCACATTAGATAGCAGCTTGTACGTTTCTAGAAGTGCGTCAATTTCTTATTCTTTTGGCTATCTTCCTCGCATTGTACCTGTTACATTCATGACTAGGTTGGTCACTTTGACAGCTGAGTTTGTAGGCTGCACCTTGCTTGTGTCATCCGAGCGAAATTCTTCGTGGGGCTCAAACGCGGCCAGGTCTGTAATGATCTCGTCATACCGTTCCTGGGCAACTCGAGGTCTTTCAGCTCATGTACATATATATATTGATGACTAGAAACAACTTACAGTCTTTCTCAGCTTGATACCATGCCCTAAACCAGGTCGGTGTTTGCAAGATCCAGTCCGAAACGCGCGTGCCGCGATATTCAAAATCTTCCATGAGGCTATTGTCAAACAGGAGGGCTTCGTGGATGGTGTGGCTCAGACATCCCCGGTCGTGGAGAATTCTGGGCACGGTGTGCTGGAATTTGCGCCAAATGTTCTCCAAAATGCCTGCGATAAACGCATCCTTGGCAGACACATCGCCTAGCGTATCGCTCACGATGGGTTGCACGGTAACAACCAAAAAGGCCATGTGGTGACCAATTGTGTTTCGTACATGGGCTAGATACCATTCGGGCTGGGTCGGGTCTTTTCTCAGTGGACCGTTGTATTTTGGCGCGTCGGTTTACCTTGTCAAGACGGTTGGTCGGCTTGTTGCCTTCGAAGTGGAATCGGAAGCGCAGCGTAAGTGCTTCGAGCATGATGGTGATAGGCGCAAGCTGAGTGTTGTCTCTCTTTCGAGGGCTAGCAGATCAAATCAGCGATAATTCCTACATTCTCATGAAAAGGAAGTGCACCTTTTGAGTAATAGCATGTGGCGCAAGCTCTCGTCGAAGTGTTGAAGAATCTCGGCCAAAGCAAATCCATACGGCGGCTTGAGGGGCGTGGGCCACGATAGCGCGTCGAGCGTTTCTCGGAAATCTCTGCAAACATCATGAGAAAACATGATACTTCTTTTATATGATGCGAAACCCACTTGGCGAAAATGTCAAACAAGTGCTGGTAGAGTCGAGGTGGAAAAGCTCTCAGTCGATCCATTGCGCCTGGCAGCTGGTCCTGGACCGCGTTCTGGGTCGTAGAGGCGACCTGAATCAGCTGATCGTAGCATCCGATGGCCCCTCGTATATCTGTCGCCAAACTAGCACGTGCTCTTTCACTGTATCCTTGCACATCAGTAGATATCCAGGGATACGCGTCAGAAGATGCCATACTCGAGATCCTGGGCGTCCACCAAGCCCTTGGTGCAGGCGATGGCGATCTGTAAGGCATTATGCTGGGTCTCCAGATCGATTAATTTCGGGACAAGAGAGTCGCTATCCGCTGAAGCATGCTCGTTCGTATCACTCTGAAAGAGGCCGACAAGGGATTCGCGCGTAGTGGTCTTGGTCGTGTTCAGCTAAAAGCAAAGGTGAGATTAATCGATATGCAAAGACAGCGACGATGGCAACATTCATACTTGGGCGACCAGATCGGCATGACGCGCTCCTTTTTCTGTCAGAAGTTGCTTAACGTGTGTCGACTGGACCTCCGAAGGCTGGCCAAAGGACTGATTGAGAAACTCCACGAGAGAATCGTCTGTAGCCATAAAATATCACTGTGTATAAGACGAATATGAAAGGGAAAAACTAGAAAGCCGAACAGGAATGGGGCAGACCAAATTATCTCGCAACACCTCTCCTTTCCGTGTTACACACATTCACCGTAAAATGGTGCACTCCCGTTTACGGAGACAATCGGTGCAGTAGGTTGAAAGAGCACATAGCATGATATTCACCTGTTGAGAGTACACACTACAAGTAAAGCGCAGGAAGTGTCTGATAGACGGGTACCATATGAAAGTGTATTAATTAACGGCGTAAGGATTTTACAAGGGCGACAAGGCTGATGAATAGCATGAGGGTATCGAAGGAGCCGACCTCGCGAATGGCCCGCCAAGCAGCTCCTGTATGATAGATTGAGCGCGCCTCGGCCCAAACCCGCCCAACTGAGGCTACACTGAGAATCATCAGCGCATTCTTTTCATCGTTCAATCTTTTCTCTTTTAGGGCCAACACCGGGACGAGCGTCAGCGCCAGATGCATCGTGCCCAGCGCACGCAATGCGCCTGCCGCCACGTGCACGGCAGACATCACAACGCGTTGATTAACGCCATTGTTGACCGGCAACCGAACCGTACGCTGGGCGGGTTCGTTCGATCGCGCCAGCAGGGCGCGCGCTGCCAATCCGTGATACAGCACGTTGAGCAGCAATGGCAGCGTGTTATCTCGAAACATGACGTGTCCCAAAGCATACACCAGCCGCTTCAGCTGCGCATACCATCCACCACTACCCTCGCCAGGAAGTACTGGTAGCGGCCTCGATGGTTCTCCTTGTTCCTCTCGATCTGGATTCTCGCCAGGCACGACTACCGCAGTCGGCTCTTCTTCGGAGATGGCTTTCGGCGGGACCGTCAAAGAAGGCGAGGGTGGTGAGGGCACAGATGGCTGTGATGATGCCGAACTCGCGAGGGATGCATCTAGGTCGGACGTTGTCGTAGAGAGCTGACTCTCCAAAGTAATACTGCGATTGCTCTTGTTGCCATTGCCACCACGGCCGGCACTGCTGCTGTTGCCAATGTCGTTGCCGCCATTGTTGCTACTGCTACTACTACTGCTGCTGCTGCTTCTGCTGCTGCTGTTGCTTTCACTACGCTGGTGCTGTGACAACAGCGAGGCTGTGGACATGTCCAGCGAGGAATCTCCCATGGCGAGTCAAGAGGAAGAAGTAAATACCAAGAAATACAATGAAGATTGGCTTATACCATATTTGTCAAAAATACTTGCATAAGCGAGATTTTCTCTACCTCAGCGTCTAGGGTCAAAGCGTGTGCACATTCCTAAGTGTAATGCGACAGATATGGAGCTACCCTTTCCCTCTCTCTCTCTCTATGTGTGTCTTTCTGTATAGAAGTGTATTCAATATTGGTAGTGTGGTTTTGAGTAGCTCTGACGAATCGACACGTGATATTGTAACGTAATCCTACCTTCATATAAAACCCGAAATACACAGCACACAACCGCATAAATACTGCACAGCTATATGCCTGCTGTAATCATCGAAAGCATTATCATCTAGCTTTATATTGACTTACTTTTTCGCCATAATTAAAATGGTATCCATTGGGATAATATGTCATGATCGCTGAGATCAACTCTGAAATGGGGACCGGTGCATCCGCTGTAAGACAGTGCATTTTATTTACTCTTGAAACGGAGCAAACTGGGAAGTGTTTCAATTGAGCTGGCCCTCTTTAAAAAGTTGTGCTATTGTATCGCAGGTCAGCTGTGCCAGATAGGGTCAAACACATTTTCATTTTTTACCTGTAAAAGCTCGGTTGCCGTTGCACGCGACTTCACATCAACACAGAGACACACTGCCAGAAAGCTTTTGAGGTCCTGCGAGAGTTTTTCGGGCGCCTTGAGTGCAGGCGTCCCGTTAGTCGCAATGAGATACAGTGCCTTTAACGGCTCCTCGTCCAAATAAGGCGGTTCGCTCTCAATCATTTCGATGGCCATAATACCTAGCGACCAAATGTCTACTTTTGCCCCATACTCCTTTTGCTTGACCACCTCAGGCGCCATCTATCAATGGTCAGATTTTGTTTCCCAATGGTCTACTTATAAGCATGCGTTCTTACCCAGTACGGTGTGCCCACCATCGTCGCGCGTTTGTTGCGCTGATCCGTCAACTTGGCGCAATAGCCAAAATCACCTTTTTTATGGGAAAAAGAAATGAGGATTGTATCAAGACGAAAAGCCGAGACACTCACTGATCTTAACCTGACCGTTGAAGTTGAGTAGAACATTATCTGATTTGATGTCCCGGTGAATGATATTATGTGAATGCAAATGATTCAGGCCCTTGGTCGTCTAGGATAGAGGTTGTAAGCCCTCGTTCTAAATATGTACACGCACACTTTGCCATGTTTTCAACTCACCTCGACACAGACAGTAGCAATCTGCTGCTCAGTCATTGTATTGTTCTCTATCACGTCTGTCAAAGCGCCGCCTTCCATGTACTCCATCACAACCCAGAGGTCGTTCCGAACGAGGTATGAATCCAGAAAGTTGACGATATTCTCGTGCCGTGACTCCTTCATGATTACAATCTCGTTTACAATCAGGTCCAGCCTGTGTTGCTTTGCTAAATCCATTTCCTTAATGGCTACTTTAGCGTTCGAGCTATGTTGCGTTGCGAGGTACACATGGCCAGATGCTCTAAAGGATAAAAAATAGATATATTCAGAAGCCAGTTTGACACCACATAAAATGGTATTCGTTACCCTTGACCAATTCTTCGGATTCGCTTGTAGAGTGTCTGTGGGTTACCTGGAGACACGGCCGAGCGAAGTCTCTCCATAACCTGCACGTCCGACGTTGTGGTCGTATGATGGCCTTGTTGCTTCCCAGACGATCCTGACGCCTTTGTTGTTGGTTTTGGCTGCGCTGTATGTTCTTTCTCTTTCTTCTTCTCGTTCGTGCTCTGCGATACAGGTGTCGATGCTTGTGGTTTGGGCGTGGGCCGCCTCTTCGTGGGTTCTTCCAATCCAGACTGGTCACGGTCGCCTTGCTCTTTCCGTCGATGCAGCTGCTCCTGCTCCTGTGGCTGTTGCTGTCGCTGTTGATGTTGATGTTGATGTTGTCGTCGTCGCTCTTGCTCTCGGCGCGTGCGCTGCTCCAGGCTCTTTCGATTCAAGACAACCGCGGCTTCCTTGAGCTTCTCTTTTTCTCGCTCGAAACGAATACGCTGTTCTGAGGTCGGCTTGGGATCGCGCTTAGGCAGTGCAGGAATCGCAGCAGGCGTGGCTGGGTTGGGCTGTGCCGTGACCCCGCCTTGCGGCAGGGAGGGGTGCGGCGTTGGTGGGGTCCTGTGCGTCGATGGCCGCGGTACTTTGTTGTTTACGACGGGATGGCCAGCGGAAGCGTCTTTCTTCAAGCCTTCTGCGGCTGTGGCTGTCTATAGCCGAATGGGTGCACGATTAACTTATACAATGGAACAGACAGCACACAGTAGTCATACCTGGACTTTTAAACTGTCCATTAGGGCTTGGACATCCTTTTCAGAAGCCTTCGTCTTCACTTGATCGGTGGGTAGAGGGGGGCGTGCAGGTCGGGTAGGTGGAGGTCGAACATGTCTAGGGGCAGGTGTAGAACGGCTCGGATGGGGTTTGGCTTCTTCTCGTGCCGATACCGACTTCTCGCTCCAGGATTCCTCACAATAAGCTTCCTTGTCACGGCGTGTCTGCTCTGTGTAAAATTCGAGCGCCTCGAGCACGGCTTGGGGGTTCTTGGCTGCGTCTTCGGCTGTAATTTTGGAGCCCTTGAGGAGGGCATTCCATTGATCCGGCAGGCCCTGTGGCAAGAGGACGATACTGTCAGCACACCTATGCATCAGCATGCATAAGGCAAGGAGACACTACCGTAAATGCGCCGGTGAGGGGGTCGAAGTCGACATGGATTTTGTGCACAAAATTAGTCGGCCCTGAAGCACCGAGCGGTGACCGCTATCGCCATCGTGAGTGTGGGCTAGCGTACATTACTAATTATCTTTCGGCGGCTTACATTGTAGATCTCATCCATCCATGAATACAGCTCCTCGTCTCCTTTGCAGGATAGGTAGTACGTCTTATTCTTTGTGCCGAGCTCGAAGCAGTGGGATTTCAGCTCTGCACGGGTAACCGAGCTGATCTCTTTTAAGAATATCAATGCAACGCATTGGCCTGTTTGCTGCAGACAATGGATACAACAGGATACAACAGAATATTACACAATAAAGACGTAGATAATCAATAAATACATGGATGGTGAATATATGCAAGTCCTATCTTTAGGGTTACCTCATTTCGGTGGAAAGTCAGGGTCTGTTCTCTCAGTACGACATACCGCTTGGACCATATCCAAGCACGTAAACCATCCTCTTTCACTTGCAAGTATCCGTCCTTTTTGATCTCCGCCATCGTCTGATGTCTCCTTTGCAGTCGAAGTTGTATGAATGAAAGTGAATGATGCTATGGATCGTCAGGAATCAGAAAGCAAAATGAGGGAGAAAGTAAGTCAGGAAGAAAACCAAAATGAGAGAGGAAAGAGGTCAAGCAGGGAAACGTGGACTACTTTATGCACAGACACAGGGAGAGGGAGAGGTCCGCTTGCCAAATAGAAAGCAATATAAAAGTTAAAGAAAGTGGAAGTGCGAGAGTAGACGTGTGCTGGTATGATTATATGATTATATGTATAAGATATTACAAAAGAAAAAAAGAAAGGCACAGAAGCAGGAGACGGATATAATAATAAAGTGCAAAGCAATGGTGAACCCGTCCAAATTCTGGTCAGGGGTTGAATCCTTTTCCCGTTCTTTTTTTTTTTTTTTCCTATCTGTAGATTCTTTCTATGACGCGCTTGTACTAAATATACAATAGATACTAACAGAGACACTAAAGCTGGCATCCACATCGCTTTAGGTCCGAAAGAGGCATGATAATGAAAAATGAAGAGATATCCTTCGGTTCGCATGGCACAACCGGAGAGAGAAAAATAAGCGGCGAGTACCATGATATGCTCCTTGAAGGGTTATGCTTTGGTAGAAATAACGATCTATGTGTGCCTGTGTGCCTGTGTGCCTGTATGCCTGTATGCCTGTATGCCTGTATGCCTGTATGCCTGTATGCCTGTGTCCAGGTCGGACCGACGTCGGGTGCGGTGTTAAGCCTTGTATGAATACAGACCTCATCAATTTGCCAACGCTAAACGCCCAAATACATGCAGCCATATGGTGAGCACAGCGACGCGTGGTTCCTCACTTGCAGTCGGTGTAACTGTTTACATCAGCAAGGAGCTACAGCAATGGATGCTTAGCCTCTTTGGGACACAGAATGAATAAGTAAAAATTGGCACAATGCAACATGGCTGAAATAAAGAGTCGGCTTTTAGTAGCTCGTTTCTTCCACTTTTGAGAAATTTACTTCAAATCACAGGCAGATGTGGCGTATAACATATGCTGGAGTAATGAACCTATCTGCTTCATGGAGTTATACCTGGCTTGACATAGACCAGCATAACGACTATGACATGCCTACTCGAAAAAGAGGTAGAAGCGGCGTATCGTACATGTATAGCAATACGTGTAGTGAAATTTGCACTGGACCGACGTCATAACGAATCTGTTTGTCCAGATTTGTGACTGTCGGCTGTACCGGAGCTAGGCGGAAACCCCGGTCGACGCTCTCAACGCATACAGGTTTGTACACGGACGAGTTTGTAAGTTCTGGACACGCAATCTCTATATTGCAAGGTGCTCTCTGTGTGCGCAAAGTAGTACAATTAAATCCATCCAACAAAAAGGGAGCATTCGTCCGACCGACCCTCTTTGAAAGTGTATATGCAAACACACAAACGACTGCCTGGCAATGTTGATATAGTCACGATTTCGAAATCCCGTCTATCATCGTGGTGGACCTTCCTTAAACATAAATCGGTGAGATCTGTTCCATACCTGACTAAGAAGACTCCGTAGAACTTGGCATCCACGACGTAAAGTGCTTGACCTTACTAAAAACCCAGGATTTGCGCTTGGTGCATATCTATTTATTTACACAATAAAGACATGTCGTGTTTCTCATGGCCGCGCAAAAGGTGACATTGTTTTCATGCTGGCCCACAGACATACTGAGATAGGCGCCGTCTTCTTTTTTTTTCTAATTCAGCCTCAAAGCGGACTGGTATGAATTTAAAAAAGCGGGATACAAGCCGATCGCGTATCATGATTGACGCCTCTCTTTCCCTTGCCATTGTATTACCAAAATACCAGTCGGTCAGGCGGCTTGAAGCGGACTGATTTGATACCGGCTTACCACTTTCGTTTGCCTGCATACATTGATTTTTGAATAAAATAGGGTAGAAGAAAGAGGTAAATTATTAAAAACATACACCAATCAGCGGGATCCAAACATGAGGCGCGTTCTCTTCATAGATTGGCGCGCTTCTGTAGTGTACAGGGTGCGAGGTGTAACACGTTTAATAGCAGTGTGCTGCACCTGCTGACGATAACCAGAATGAAAGTGCTACGTTACGTGCTTCCATCACCACACGGAGAAGTCCCATATAGCTTGTCATTTATTTGTGATTGGGGAAAAACCAGCGCTGCTTAGCGCTCGACTGATAGAGTGAAATATATTCCCCGCGCACGCACTTGCTTCGACGTAGGTACGCGCTTATTCTGTTCCCTTCGATTTTCTTCTGCATATTTGATATCATACAATGACCTATCTCAGTCATGCACCTTCAGCGAGATGAGATCAGAATATAGGCTTGAAAAACTTTGGTTTGGGGAGGACAAACAGCAGTTGCCGCAAAAAGACACATTAGTATACCAGCGATAGCATTATCAGGCACCATAATGATGAGATGCGTAGCACATCACTCTTACTTTTCCGTCCGTTCCGTCCGGTGTTCAAATCGGAACGAATGACAGTCCTTGAATACCTCTCCGTCTGCTCCGCTTCCCCAAAGAGCCATACACCCCTTCCAGTCCCTTCCCTTCTCAAGCTAGGAAACGCGAGGGTATTTATCTGCCCCACACACATTGAGCACATGACGTTGTAGTTTGGAAGACCTACGTCCTTTGTAACTTGATGATACATCATTGAAAGAAGAACACATAAAGACATCTGTTGATCAGATGATGGACGGAAAGCTTTTTTAGCGAGTTCACATAAAATCAACCTATGGCAGAGCGAACATTGCGTGTATGTATTTGTGTATTACTATGTTTGTATATGTATATGTGAATGACTTGTGCCAAAAAGGGTCCTAACACTTTTATTTTTTGAGGCACCGACCTCACAAGTGGAGAGAGTTTAAACAGAGTTCAGGAGCGCCTCCTTCCATGGTGCTTGTCAAATTCTTTTTAGCAAACGCCGTAAAGCATTACTGGCCATGTACGCCTTTTTTTTTTTTTTTTTTTTTTTACCTGGGAGAAATCTCCATAGGGTTGCGCATGCTTCTTGCCTTTTCCTTCTGGCGCTGCAAGAAGCCTGTGCCAGATGCAGGAGACGTAAAAGTATTTGCGTATACATATACAACATCAACGTTGTTTAGGCACACCTCTTTTCTCAGGGAGTCGACACGTAAAAAAAATATAGAAATCGACGTTCGTGCAAGAAAATAATACAAATCTAGAGTATCACCCTCCTCATTCACATCCACTACAGGGATTCTATACTAACGCTGCGTTCTTTTCAGCATCCAAAGGAAGCGAAAAGTAGGATGGCTGATGGTAGGACGGAAAGGTATCCGATCCTAAATGCATCTATGACTGTGCTGATGATGGACCCTCGTGCGTGTGTGTGTCCCCCCGCTGACCTATTCACCGCACCACACCGCATCCGCCCCGCGGGCCAATCACAACAAAAAAGAATAATGTGGTGAGTGTGGCATTATCCATAGAACATGGACAGGCTCAAGGCAAGAGTGAATTTAGCTACCTAAATAAGGATAAAATCAGAACCGTCCAAGGGTTATGTGTGGTCTTGGGTTAATAGGGGCGCCCAAAAAATTTTGGGAAAAAAATGGCGCGCACGCACGAATCAGGACAAGGCAGAGTACACACATCTGCTGAAGATGAGATTCGGTTGAAGAGAAAGAGTTGCCACTCATGGCAACAAATGCGGCATTGGGAATATGTAGTGATGACATGTTGGCATACGGATGGAGTGGAAGCGTCATGAGTGGCCAGAATTTAAACCATTTATTTTTGATGCATGCTAAACTGCCTGCTCGACGCAAATCATCCTCTTTTTATGCATGTACTTTTTGAGAACCAGTATCCCGCTTGCTTGGGCGAAAGAAGAAAAAACAATATACGTGGGTGTGCGTGCTGCTGTGCGCTACGCTGCTATGTGCTGTGCTGCCGGCGTGGCTGCTTGCCGCTGTATACTATCGCACAATTTTGTCTTGATGCTGGTGAAGGTGTTATGCTGCACTACATAGTGGCTGTTGGTTCGTCTTCCCCCTCAATTTTTTTTCTTGCTCCTCCCCCCCCCCCACAGCAAGATGTTCATCCGTAATTATGTACACATACACACGTATGTATAGACACAGATACACTCCCCGAACCCCACTCTTGTGTCTCCCCCCCCCCCTTTTTTTTTTTTATCCTTTGTGCGTGTCCTAAAGTGCATCTCCTATTTAGTTTTTTGCCCGCCTGCCGCCTCTTCGCCAATTTTGAGCACTCAACTGCAAGGCGGTTGGCCTCCGTCCGTCCTTTTTTAATCACTCGCAGATCATATATGACCCGCCCTCTCTTCTTTTTTTTTTCTCTCGCCTCTTCTCTCTTCCTTTCCCGCAATTTTCTTTTATTTCGTTGGAGGTGTACCCCTTCCTTCTATTTTATTTTATCCTTTTTTCTCTTTTCCTGTTCCTTTTTTTCTTCCCTGTATCGCATTTTTTGAGCTCCTGAGGTGCAAAAGATTCATCATTGATGACAACCGTCAAAGCAAACCCAACGACTCTGTTGGGACCGCGTGTTTATTCCGCCAATAAACATGTACCTACTATGCCATTGAACACTCATAACGCAACTGGGAACATCCAACAACAGCAACAGCAACAGCAACAGTCGCAACAGCAGCCTTCGACGGCCGGACTGGCTGCACCCACGAACAGCAACACGGCGGAGCGCTTGGCTCAGATTGATGAGCTAAAGTACTTTTTGGCCATGGCGCCCGATAATTGGGACGATGGTATGACCATAAAGCGGTTCAAGCTGCCGACGGGGGAAGAGATGTCCTGCGTGCTCTATGACGGCCTGTACTTCATCACCGGCACGGACATTGTGCGCTCCCTCACGTATCGCTTCCACGCGTTCGGTAGGCCTGTCACCAACGCCAAGAAATTCGAGGAGGGCATTTTCAGTGACCTCCGCAACCTCAAGCCAGGCACGGATGCTCGTCTGGAGGAACCCAAGTCGGAGCTTCTCGACATGCTGTACAAGAACAATTGCATTCGCACCCAGAAGAAGCAGAAAGTCTTTTACTGGTACTCCGTTCCGCATGATCGCCTGTTTCTTGATGCACTCGAGCGTGATCTCAAACGTGAAAAGGTCGACATGGACCCGACGTCGGTGGCGGTTGCTGAGCCAGCCACGTCTACTTCGCTTGAGTCCACACAAGAACTTTTCGATCAGCTTCGCAAATCGGCCTCGCTGCACGCCGCTGCAGCGTCTGTCCTGGAAGAGGATGCCTCACGATGTGTACCCACGCCGGCTCGTCCTACGACTTTGGGGAATGGTAAGCTATAAACAGCGACAGACTACCCCAGATTTTTTTGTGTATAGTGCGCGTGCATCTAAATTTGTGGTATAAAATAGGCACTACGATGCATCCGCGCGGACCCGGTCCGATGGCAGCCGAACGAGGAAAAGCGACGACGACGACGACGCCGTCGATCCGTCGATCACGCGTGAATTCGGGTCCGGCCTCGGTCGGTCACCAACATCACCCGCGCCCGCCGTCTGCCCCTGCCTCCCCTCAGCGCAACGTCCATGGCTATCGTGCGTTGAGCCATCATCAACCGATGGATCACGAGCAGACGACCCAGCCCCGCTTGCGTGGTCAACCGCAACAACCGCAGCGGCCCCGTACGTCGCTCCCGCCCTCGCCCACGCAGCAGCAGCGCCGTCTGCCATCGACTCTCCATCATGCGCGCGCCACGCTATACTCGACCGTCACTCCCATCCAGGCCTTTGGCGTTCCTGATCTCGCGCACCGCGGCCGCAATGACCCTGTTGCCCGCCCTCCGACTGCACCTTCTTCTCAAACCAACCAGCAGCAGCAGCAGCAGCCACGAAGCCCTACGTCCTCCAGTAACTCATCGCGCTCGCTGGACACCAATGCGTTGAAAAAGACGAAGGCTATCTTTGGATCGCTCTCGTTGTTTGACGGCTCGCCGACGTACAAGCAACGCCGTCGTCGTGCGGCCTCGACGTCATCGGGCGCCGAACCAGTGCCATCCCTGGCCATATCGACTCGTCAGCAGAATAACCAGGTTCATTCAGCAGGCGGCCCAGAGCGTGTGCGTCGCCAGGTCAACCGCCCGTCGGCGTCGGTTGCACCGTATAAGCAGCCTCAGCCTCAGCCTCAGTCTCAGCACCAGCACCAGCACCAGCACCAGCACCAGCACCAGCACCAGCACCAGCACCAGCACCAACATACCTCGGCCGCGTCGGTGTCGTCTACCGTTTCGTCTGCGTCCAACACTACTCTGTCATCGAGTCGTCTGGCGATGGCTGCTGCAGCTGCGGGCTTTTCTAACACGCCCGCGCCTGGTCGGCAGCAATGGCCCGAGTCGGAGCGTACGTACACCTGCCCGCAACAATCGTGCGGCCAACTCTTCCATCAGCTAGAGAGGTTCGATGGTCATCTGCGAGCGCATTCCACCCAGCCGCTCATGTGCTCTTTGTGCGGCAAGCGCTTCTTGCAGGCATCGTTGCTCGAGCAGCACCAAAAGTTGCACAATGTGTTTCGCCAGGAAGAATTCATGGAAGAACCGCACTTTACACCGCAGCTCGACCATACCAAGCCCGTATTTGATCATTCCCCGACGACGTACGATACCTGGCAACAGCCACAACAACAGAGTGACAACTTATGCAACAGTAACAGCAGCCGCTGCAGCACGTTGAGCCCCAACCTCGACGTCGACCTGCAGGAAGCTGACCTCTTGCCCGTGTACTCGTCTTCGTCGTCCTCTCACCTGCGTGCGCGCACCAGCTCAGACGACGACTCGTCGACGGCTTCCTCACCTTCGGCTGCCATGCAACTCGGCACCCATTTGTATGCTCCCCCTGCCCCTGCCGTGCCATCCACCACCACTGGTCCTGGTCTACGACTCGGCCATCCTACGTATGACTGGATCGCCGATCAGCAGCACCAGCAGCACCAGCACCAGCACCAGCACCAGCAGGCCATGTATCCTGGTCTGCTGGAGCCTTCCTACCCGGTGACGCTGCTTTCACCTTTCAAGCCGGATACGTTCCCATTCACCTACCATGACGCGGACCAGCCTTATGCCACTGCCGGCATATATCCTCACCTGGCAACCTACGATCCTATGCCGATGAATCAGGAATCGGCTTACTATGAGCAGCCCATGTTTGACCATGGCCTGCCTTATCAGGACCAGATGCCTTACACTCCTTTCGTGGCTCCCACCGATGTCACCATGGCTCTGGTCTAATACCCTTTTCTCATCTCATTTATTATTATTATTTCTCTGAACAACCATTCCCCCCGCCCGCTCCCTTGTCATCCTTTCATCGTCACGGCACTATTTTTATTTGTTTATGTTTCTTTTCTTTTCTGTTGTCCCGATCTTTATTTATATGCTTGATCCACTGTTTATTCTTTTTTCTTTTTGTCCATGTCTCCCCCATCCATCCATCAACTATCCCTCGGCGCATCCATAGGCACTTTTTTCTTATATATATGTTCATATGTCACTGGCCATACGAGTTTCAGCATTATCAACTTCTTTTTCTTACATACCTTTTTATTTTCTTCCCTTTCCCGATCATACCCTCACCCGTTAACTTTTAATGAGAAAGAGCCGCAACGCTTCCCCCCCTCCCGCAATCCCAATAAATATCATTTATCTCAGAATTCAATATTGCGTGTGCCTTGTTTATCAGTCCAGCCTACGGAGGAGAAGCCATGAGATTGATGTAGCACATATAATGGCTGTCCCTGATCTACGTGTCTGTATAATGCCATGTGCCAGCGTGGGAAAGCATGAACAATGCTTATTTACTCGAGGTCGTGTGATGGATATAAAGGGCCATGCAAAAAGAAAAAAGGACACATCTCAAGTCCGATGATACAGAGCGGTATCGCCCCGTCCTGCAACAAAGATAGGGGGACATGGCTTACAAAAAATAGTAATATAAAACTTATGAAGATAGCCACATCAATCGCTGCCCTGTCTTTTCTCTTCTTCCTCTTCTCTTTACATTCTTAGCCCTTCTGCGTGTGCTTTCACGCTGTTAAAGCTCTCCTAATGGCAATGTCCCTACAAATTTACTGCGTGCTCATGTTTTTCACATGGACATGGGCTCTTGTCCTGGGCAATAATAGCAGCAGTAATCAGACAACGATGCATACGCAGGTCGTGATCCTTGGTGCAGGTGCCGCCGGTGTATCGGCTGCCCGTATACTAGCTCGACACGGAATCAGTGATTTTATAATGGTTGATGCCCAATCCTTTGTGGGAGGTACGTAAAGAACCACGGTATCTACTTGTGCGACACTCGTGGAGCCGCAAGTACACTATATCATCCATGCATAATAGGTCGCGTCCAGCACGCTGATTTTGGAGATGACCGAGTTGAACTCGGTGCCAACTGGGTAAGTCGAACTCCTGTTTACTTTGTGGATGCATGCGCACGAACGAGGACACAATTCGTTGCCCTATAGATCCTCTTTCTCCATGTTCCGATTGTGACTCCCTATATGTATGACATTTCTGTGCTGATAGATTTATGGCAAAGGCGCCAACCCTATATATAAGCTCGCGACACGTCATGGGCTCAAATCTGTTCCCAATGATAAAAAGGACCTGTGGTTTTTTGACGATCAGGGTGAAGTGGCGTATGGTGAAGGCGCACAAATCAATGAGGCGTTTGCCAATACCATGGAGGACATGGTGACGTTTGCAGGTTACAGCCGAATAACAAGGATCAAAACTTTATCTCACGTGTGCATTCTCTTTCCTTTTTCTTTCAGATGACCGATTGGAACGCAACGAAGTCGACTTGTCGAGCCGATCCGCCTTGCGGCTGCTGGATTGGGAGCCAGATACACCTCTGAAAGCTGCGGTCGAATATTTCGCCATCGACTGGGAACTCGCCGAGCCGGCCGAGATGGCCTCGCTCGACTATGCAACGGGCACGTCAGACATGACGACCGGCGTCTTTCCTTTTGGCAATGAGTTTGTTGTCGATACACGAGGATTTAATCATATCCTCAAAAGTGAAGCGGCCGAAATCCTGGAGCCAAATGACCCGCGTCTGCTCCTCAATACCCGCGTCACCGATATTCACTATAATGACCGCAGCGTTACGGTTAAGACTGATCGCGGTCACAACATCACCGCTGAGTTCGCCATCTGTACTTTTTCGTAAGTATTTAAAAAAAAGGGCTCTGTTTATCGCTATACTCATCCGTAAGATTCGACTATAAGGCTAGGTGTACTGCAAAGCAAGAGCATCCGATTTCACCCACCCTTCCCAGCATGGAAACGTGAAGCTCTCTTCAGCTTTCACATGACCACGTATACAAAGATATTTCTTAAATTCGACCACAAGTTCTGGGGCGATTGGCAGGTATCTGTCCCATAAGGTGCATATCAAACTCATATGTTCATACCCATGGCCCTGTAGTTTGCTCTGTATGCTAACAACAGGACGGAGCGGACTGGATACTACACAGTATGGCAGAACCTTAATGCGCCAGGCTATCTTTCGGTCTATGGAGGTCTCCAGTCCCGTGGCGCTGACAGTAACATTTTAATGGTGACAACAACTTTCAAGGAGTCAGCCCGCATCGAACGTATGACAAATGACCAGGTGGCCACCGAAATTACCGATGTCCTGCGAACCATGTTCCCGGACCAAAACGTGACCCGTCCCACCGAGATCCTCTTTCCACGGTGGCTAAGCAACCCCCTCTTCCATGGCTCGTATTCCAACTGGCCAGTGGGCATGTCCACCCAGCACCACGACAATGTGCGCGCCCCACTCCCGCCCAGCCATCCGCGCCTGTGGTTTGCGGGCGAGGCGACCTCGTCCGACTACTATGGCTATCTTCACGGTGCATGGTATGAAGGCAAATCCGTTGGCGAGAGCGTCTACAAGTGTATAACCTCCGCGTGTCCACCTGTCACCTACTACCAACACGTCACCAATTGCAATGTGCAGAGCAGCCGTGTTACTGTTAAGTTTCGTCACGGGAGCAAAAGAGGACTGTAGAGTACTCGCCTACTTTTTGTTATTACCTTCTAATTTACCCATCGTTATAAAGCACTTTTTGAGCTGAGATAGGTGTACATGACAGAGTGCGTGGCAGGATACATACGTAAAGGTCTCTATCCATTGCACAATACTGTTAAGACATCCTGTCTTACAGCAATCCTACAATTGATAGTTCAAGGTAGGCAAATGTTATTATTTGGCTGATCTACAATATGATGGCTTGGCAATACATGTTGGAAGTATAAGTTAATTAAGGATATCATCCAAATCAAGGTCATCGAGAACAGGAACACCGCGCTTTTGGTGCTTGTTTTCTGTAAGCGATGTAAACCGGGGGTCCGCCAGGGCAAGACAAAAAAACAAAACCAGGAAAAGGGTGTGGATGGGTTGCATATATGTGAGTCCGAGGAGAAGAGAGACTATCCTTGCTCTGTAGATTCTTTTATGTTCGGGCGGATGCTAGAGCGCCAAAAGAGCAGGTTGTGGAGAAAGCTTCGGAAGCGCGGTTCAGGAGAATGCCTCCCAATATCCAAATTTATAAACTTTTTTAGTTTATAACTCGACCCAGAAGTTGTTTGGCTTCTGCAGATGGATGCGGACTTACAGGAGGCCTGCGCACACACATTAGTACAAACGCCTGACAGGGATCACTGACGACGGAGATGTCCAGAAGGAGTGCATGCAGGATTCTTAACGCACACACACACGCACACACACACACCAATACACGAATCCTTCCAGCAGCAGGCTCAGCTGCGTGATTTTCATTGGGCGCAGACTGACCGGTATTGAAAATGAGTAACGTGCAGGCGCACAAATGCCTCAACAGAGAGAAACATAGAGTAGAGCCATCTATGCTCTCCCTTACGGAAGCAAGGCGCCGTGTAATTGTCCAAGACCAAATTTGCTGAGATTATCATAAAAACCGCTCATCCGACTACTCCTAGTAACATACTCATGAGAGTCACAGCGTACGAGCACGGCGAAAAGTGTATCAGTAGTTTGTCCATATAGACGAGTACATATAGTACATACATATATATATATAACTAGTTAATAGATTTATAGACTCCTCTTACCCATTAATTCGTTCATTTCATCATATCGAATCGCACGTGTAGGTAAAACACCTCGTTTAGCAGCTCAGGCACGCTCTCGCTGCTTTTTTTGAAAGTTTGTTTTGCACATATCCAGAAAACGTAGCAAATGAATGTACAAAGCTCTTTCTACTCAGCAGCTAAGGCAAAAAAAAGGTAAAGACGCAAGCTTCGTGATGTGACAATTTCAGAGCTGTCGACACGTAAGGGTCTTACTGAAGACTGAACGCAGCTGGTGTTCTTTTTTGCTCAATGTAATTGGGGCGGGGTAACCAAAAGCAGCAACGAATGAGGCAATGTGTGATCGCGTGATATCATTCAATTCTACAGCGTGTGTGTGGCTTGGTTTAAAATTCCTGCTGCGCTTAAGCTGCGACAGCCCAAAGTGGAAGAAGAAGAAAAGAAAAAAAAAAAAAAGGACAGCTCCTTCCCTTTACCATTTTTTTTTCTTCCAATAATCCATGCCAGTTCTGTCACCTCCAACAACTGCCTCCGATTTGTTAACAGATGTCATTCGGCCGGTGGATCCTTTGCCGAGCCCCGATCTCTCGGGCGAGGGCAGCCAGGCCGACACCAAATTGACAATGATTATGCGATCCTACGTCCTGGGCGCTTTGCGGGAAAGAGAGCAAGTAAGTTAATGTTCGGTGCTGTACTTTATGTTTCTTCTCTCCCTGCTCAAGGTGCCATGAAAAATGAAAAGTGAGAGGTTGGTCTTTACACACAAACACCTGTACATGCATTGCCCACTGCACCACAGCACACCGTTGGATGTATGGCAATAAGAAAGCTCTGTGTTTGGAAGAAGAAGAAAAAGAAAAAAGACAAGAGGAGGAAAACCGCTTTGGTTTTGTGAAGGAATTGACGGAACAGGGAATACTCCTTTATTTTGTATTTTTTTTTTTCTTTCTTTTTTTTTGTATATCACGAGCTTGTCGTCTTTGAATATTCCCGTTAACCGTCGTCTAGGGAGATGCGAGCAAGTACAAGCAACTGATCGCGACCCTGAGCATGGATCCCACCTTAGCCGATGCGCCGTCGCCGAAACGTCTCTATATCTGGATCTCGATTCTCGGCCAGTGTGTCTCTCGCCTCGACAAGAACCATGCCCCGCTCGTGGAGGCCGTTCTGTCCCTCGACTGGGCTGTGCGCGATGCTGATTTTGTGGATGTTTACATCGAGTTTCTCGAAAACCTCGTGTCAGCCCACGCTTTTTACAGCGTTCCTGTCATGGATACCATTGCTCGGCAATTTGTTTACCGTAGGTTGCTGCTGGCTGTCTAGATGGGGAAAAGTGCTCATTTATGCTTGTCTTTTTCCCTGTACAGGCCAAACACTGCCTAGCTACGCACAAGTGACACGCTCTAAGATATACGCGCGCGCACATCACGCTGTCCAAAGTGTACTGCGGCTGATTCCCACGAGCGTGAATGCGCTCCACAAGAGCCTCGCCCACATGATTCCATATCCGCGCCAGCACGTCGCAGCACAAGCAACCTACGCAAAGAACATCCTTGACGTTTCTCGCTACGTCCCCTACCTCCGAAAGCAGATCCTCAACATGCTTATCTACCAAATGGTCAAAATTGACGTACGTATAAGTTTTTGCGTATTCGCTTGAAACAAATATCTCATGTGCTCTTCAGTCGCATATCCAGATTGAACTTGACGAGTTGGAGGAGGAGGTCGAGTTTCGCGCCTATTCTATGAACTTTGACGAAGAGTACGCATCCGACAACGAATCAGACAGCGAAGACGAATACGACTCAGACGACGATGAGCCGGTCGCTGAGCTGGATCGTGAGAAACGTACCCGTCTCGTGCAGAGCATGTCACGCAAACTTGATGCTATGATGCTTCTCGTGTTTCAGTACCTCGAGAGCTACGCTCGCGGTGCAGACTCGGCCGAACGGAGTGAGCTCTACTTTTGTCTTCTGGATATCTTCGACCACAACATTCTGCGCACCCTCAAATCGCGATACACCCAGTTCATCCTGTTCTACTATTGCTCGCTCGATGTCAACGTTTTTGCGGAGCACTTTATGCAGCACTTGGTCGACCACATTGCGGATGTCAGCCGGCCACGGATCACTCGAATCGCGTGTGCGGCCTATATGGCGTCCTACGTAGCACGCGCCAAGTTCCTCGACGCCAACAGCGTTCAGCGCGCGGTCAACATGCTCTGTCAATGGTGCAACCAGTACGTCAGTCAATTCGAGGCTGACATTGCCGGGCCCAACGCGGCCAAATACGACGTGTTTTACGCCGCGATGCAGGCCATTATGTACATCTTCTGCTTCCGTCACCAAGACCTCTTGACAGAGGGTGACGTCGACTCCCTCCTCATTGATGAGCCAGCACCTGTGCAGGGTCAGTACACACCCCTCATCGTCGTGGGTGACCAGGATGCCCAGGCCGCGGCGCGCAAATGGTGTGCCGGTCTGCGGAGCATGCCCCGCCTCGTCATGAGCCGGTATAACCCTCTCAAAATGTGCTCGCCCATGGTCGTGCAGCAGTTTGCCCGCCTCGCGCACCAGGCCAACTTCATGTACGTCTACCCAATCCTGGCCAAAAATAAGGAGACCGTGCTCGGCGTTCCGAGCGCACCTTCCACCGATGACGATCAGACAAGTGCGAAAGTCCAGGAGCTCTTGACGACTGTGCAGTCCTTTTTCCCATTCGACCCGTATACCCTGGAGAGCAGCAAGTCATACATTGATGTCATTTACCTTGGCTGGCAGAGCGAGGAGGGCGAGAGTGACAGCGAAGACGAAGAGACGGATAGCGAAGACGATGAGGAGGACGATGAAGAGGACGATGAGGAGGAGTCGATGCGGGCTGGTATTACTGCCATGAGCATCAGTCCAAGCCCAAACCACTTTCTGGTATAATCTGGCAAGTGTTTCCTCTCCCCTTTGCATTTGCATATCACCCAACGCAGACATCCCTCGACTGGCACCATCAATCACATCTCTCGCGCACGTGTACACACGCACACGTACACGCAGTTCGCTAGTTTTGCATCTTCATCTACTCTTACACAGGCATTCTTGTATTCCCCCGGCCCCCCCCCCGGTCCCCCGGGCTCTTCTTCATTCCATGTTATCGCAAAAGAAAAAAAAAACTTGAATAAATGGGATTGCTGATTATCATGTAAAATAGATATAAACAAGGCAAAGAGTATACAAGCAAAGGGAGTGTATATCATTACTATTATGATGACTATGATGATTAAATGGGATTCGCCGGGTGCTGAGGAGGTTTGGTGACGACAGCGCTGTGGCGAAAGCCGATGACCTCTGGTTTCAAGATGAGGGCGAGGATGATGATAAGCACCAGAAGGACAAGAAAGGAAAAGAAGGCATAGCGGGATCTTCGACGCCACTGCAGATCGATGCGCTGGCTATGGGCGGTGCGGCTTGAACTGGGCTGGGAGGGAATATAGGCAGCATTGCAGGCCCATAACGGTGGAAACAAGAAGCCAAGCGCAAAGTAGAGAAACGAGCGACGACACGACCTTTGCTGGGCGTCATTTACTTTTTCCTGCTGACCTTCTTGTTGGTCCTCGTCCATATAATGTGCCTCGCGCGTCAGCTGCTCCGCCTTCTGCCGTAAGCGCGTCGCCAGCCGCATTGAGTTCGGCTCTTCGACCAGTGTGCAGTCGAGTTCGTCGCGTAAGCCCTGCTTGCGTATCTGCTTGAGGAGCTGCATCTGCTCCAGCAGCACTTTTTCCTGGCTTTCCGTGAGTGGCTGCTGCTGCGGCTGCTGCGGCTGTGATGATGGTTGTGGGTGCTTCTGCTTCTGCTTCTGCTTCTGCTGCTGGACCGGACACGGCTCGATCTTCAGGTGATCGAGCCTCGGTAAAGTCGGGGTCGGAATGTCATCCGTATCGTCAAAGTCAATCGTCGTTTCTCTCCTCCGCCTTCGTCGATCGGGATGGCTGAACGTATATTGTGGATCAAACAGACTTTCCCAATCGTCTTCTTGAGCCCCCTTGAGTCTGATTTTGGAATTCTCCATTTAGAGAGAATAAAGCAATACGTGTCAAATAAACCCACACACTCTCACACAAAGCCTCTAGCTTTGCGCAAGCCTTTTTTTTTTTTTTAGTATTGTTTTGTTATATTGTGGTTTCGCCGTTGCGTTGTAAAGGTGTCCATAGCAAACAGAAAAAACGGAGAATTCTTCTCTCTTCTTTAATTTGTCTTACGATTTTTTTCATTCGACATGTCTGCATAAATTCATACACGTCAAAGTGGACACATACAAAATGCTTTCAAAATGACAGGGAAGTAAGTACACGTGTATGTATATATTCATATATAGCGTACCCATCATTCACAGTGGACAAATATGCTCAAGATGTATGTATGTCTTCAACAACAAACAATTAACTGTTGTCAGTGTGTCTTGGGAAGGTTTTTCTTTTCTCATCTTGCGGCGGGTTGTACGACCTAGTAAACAAACGGACGCATCAAACCTGATTCAAACAGAAGTGCTGTCATGTAAAATATAAATGTCTTCAACGATCTGTGCACGCGCTGATAATGAAGCTACGGGCCATCGACCTACTTTCCACACCACGATTGGTAAAAGCTACCTTCATACGTGCCTGATCTACATTTTCTCGCGGTAGATAGCTGCGTTTTCAGCGTCCTTTCTATCAAAGCAAGTACTATACGACGTCGCATACTTCAGCATAGGCTGACTGCTATTCAAAAACCTCACAATGCGCCGCCATAATAAAATAACCCAAATATTCTGAGTGGATGTTCGAGTTTCAGGTACAGGCCGACTGCAATGCATCAAAATTTTCCCCGCCGCATCTTGGTGGAGGGCATGTAACCCAGTGCAAAGGGTGAGCGAAAGTGCGGCTTCGTCCGTATGTACCGTATGTCATACTATAAACGGTCATACGGAGTCACCTTCCCTTTATATCCAAGCGGGCTACCTCATCAAAATTTATGCCAAATCCAGGATAACAATGAACATACAAAGAGTATATAGAGACGTCGTATCTAATCAGCATGCTCTGTATCTTTCCGTTACTGATCCCACAGCAGCTATGTTTGAACACGAAGACAAAAAGTACACTTACAAGCAAGCTCTGGATCTCAAGCATCCGGTCGTGACACCCATTGCCCAACAACACAACGCACGTCAAAGTGAGTTCAGTTGTACTATTTTATTTAACCACTGTCTCATAACGATACTTTTGCGTATTTTCGGGTCAGCCTCGATGAACTTTGTGTTTGATTCAGTCGAAGACGCGGGTGGGTTTGGCAAAGCAGTGCTCCAAGGTGCAGATGATCGTAACGTATTCAAGCCAGTCGAGTCCTTTGTTAGCCCACGCAATGGCGACCATCTTACAAAGGACTATAGTGAAAGCTGTATAATTCTATGATACACATTTATCTTCTAAGCCAATGAATTGTATTCGCTAGTCATGTTTTCTTTTACCCAAAACTGTCAGACATAAACACATGACGTGTGAGAGGACAACGTTGTGCACGCGCAACTGGCTCAGATCACTCTCACTTCTTTCTCTTTCCCTATTTTTTGTTGTCCTGCTTGCCATAGACCGAGTCTCATGGCTTACTACCCCTCATCCCCGCAACAGCACCGACGTCGACGATCGTCTGCGCCGCAAGAGAATCCATATCACCCGCGCCAAACCAGGCACCTGGGTAATAATGGTAATAGTAGCAGTAACAAGAGACGATCATCAGCAGGTCAGCTGTGGTATCCCTATCACCATGATCTTCCATTACCTGCCAATGACGACGAATACTACTACGAGGAGCATCCTACGCTGCGCCGTTCGTCGTACAGTGAACTTGCAGCTCTGGAAGACGAGGTACTGGCGTAAATATGCCCTGACGAGGTCGATGTTTTGATCTTCCTTTTTTTGTACTGTATATAAAGCCAGAGTGGTACAACTCTGCCCCACATTCGTTTGCCCACCCTTATCACCCACGGCAACAGCAGCAACAAGAACAGCAACATTCAGCAGCACCTCCCCCTGTCTACGGTGAATATTATCAGGATCCTCAGCCGCTCCGGGACCGCGAACAAGTCGAGGACGATGAAGACGAAGATGATGAAGATGAGGACGAGGACGACGCGGTAAGTCCGCAAGAGCAGCTGGCAGCCGAAAACGCCATCCGCAACCGAGATCTTGCTTTTCAAGATCCCATCATCCTGCCTAAATCAAACCGATCTCCTTCCGACGACGAGCTCTCATCCACCGCCCGGCCCTCTTCCTCTGGGCCCTCCAATGCACCCTTGCTTCCTCATCAAGAAGAACAGCAACAGCAGCCGATATCCGCGGATGCGCCTGTGAGGGAGCCGCATCCTCAGAGACGCAGACGGCGGTTCTCGTTTGGCAATCTGATGAAGCGTATCACGCCTAAAAAGCTCATCAAGATGCGCACCCATGCGTCCATTGCACCGCAGAGAAACATCCAAACCATCACGTCGACAGGCCCCACCGGCGATGTCCTGAGCGAGCAGCAACAGCAGGAAATCATCGACAAGCTCCTCTGCCAAGAGACGCTCCATCTGCCACGCACCTATTCGCCCGCAGCGGCCATGATCACTGGGCTGGACTGCATCTGGGTCTTTCGCCTCATGCAAGACAGACCCCAAGACATGGATGTCTGGACTGGCTTCGACATGGCCAATCAGACATTGCTCAGCCAAAAACAGCAGCAGGAGTCCGAGGGCGAAGGCATCGAGATTTTTGATTCCCATATTCGTCAAGGTCAGCTCCCGGTCCTCATCATTCCTGAACGCCAGCTCGGCTATTTTCCTCTCGACATGACTGGAAACCAGATCGGCACCCTTCAGATCGCTTGTTTGCCCAACAACAATGAAGTCCAATTTGTTTACCGACAGCAACTGCAGCACGCGTCGCGTTTCTAGCACCTTGTCATTCGACAAGATTTACAAAAGCGAGGGGCCTCCTAGACCAGCCTTACAAGTATATAAATAGGGCTCCCCATTATCGACATGTATCACTATATCCTTCTATCTTCCTACTCACAATGGATCCACCTAAGCATGCTTTATTTATATTATATTATATTATATATTCATGGACACACCAGTATCTGTCGTACCTCCGGCTGAAACGAACAAGACGAATGGAGTTTGAAAATTCTATTAGAGACATTCTTTTTACGGGTGGAGACATGCTGTGAACTTACTAAGGAAACCTCGAAGCATTTTTGTTATGCTGATATTTTTATTGTTGTTGTGGTGGCGGTGGAGTTGCCCGTGCTCGTGGTCGTGGAGGTGGTCTGGTCAAAATTGGAGGTCGACCGCGACCCAACGCCTCGTTGAACGCGATGCGCCGAATGTTTCGACTGGCGTTGATATCGCGCTGCCACAATGTTCCGCACAGTTGACAAGCGAGAACACTGTTTAGCTCATAATCGAAGTCTTGGGGTCGAACTTTGGGCATCGGTCGGTAATTGCACCGCGAACAGACTTGTGATGTGTAGTACTCGTCGACGGTAACAACAACCAGCAGACCACACCGCTCTGCTTCTTTCAGCTTCTGGAAAAGGCGAAGGGACAAGCCAGAATACTGCAAGCCAGCCATGTTCGTCGCAAAGGTAGCACTTCCCAGAGCCACAAGCGGGATTCATCCTGGAGAAGGTGGGCTGAAGGGCTTTTGGCGCCATTTCGAGACTTTCTTTTTCTTGGCAGGCCTATGTAAAAAAGTTCAGAGGGAATACTCGCTGACTTATAGAAATATTATACCTGAGAAGCGCTGCGGCAGAGGAGGTACTTGCGTCATTGCTGTATAAAGTTGTAAGAGCTGCATCCTCATAGTCAAGACGTAAGAGAATACAAATACGTACCTTATCTTGAGATCATCCTGCTCCGGCTGCTCTTCCTGCTCCTGTTGCTGCACCTGTTGCTGCACCTGTTGCTGCCCTCGTCTGCGACGCCTTGGTGGTCGGTCCCTGTGTTCGGTATTTCCCCGGCTTCGATATTTCTTGCCGCCATTCATAAAGATCTTGATCATCTCAGCGTCTGCTCGCTGCCTGCCTTTGTAATTCCAAAACCGGAGCTGTGGCATGAACTGGCCATAGAAGGCGCGTAGACGAGCAAAATGGCCGAGTCTGCTCCGAAGTCCGTTCACAAGAAGATCAAGGTGACTTGTCTTGAGCGTCTGCAGCTGCTGTTCAATCTCGCCAATCTGTTGGTCGTTCTTCTCTTGCAGTATACGTGCAGTGGTCTTCTTGAATCCAGCAAATGAGTAATACTCCGCGCTGCTCATCTTCCGGATCTCGTGTCTCTCCTCACCGTGGCCGTTGCTTGCTACGAATATCTCCTTGAGTCCTGGATCAGCACCCCAAAGGTCAAAGACCTGCTGCAGTTCGGCCTCGTCAAAGTCCTTTGCTTCCAAGTCAGGCAGCTCTTGCTGAGCGCGTCTTCTTGCCATGATAAAGTCGATACCATAGCCGTCTGTCCTGATTGCCATGGTGAATAGGTGGCGGGGCTGCGCTGTAGTTTCCCAACTAGCGATGATGTCGTCCACCTTGATGCTTGAAAAGTCGAATACGGCATTGAACAGGCGTAGATAATTTGCACGAGAACGAGGACCCGTAGGAGCGATGCCTGCTTGTCTGTGCAGCATTTCGCGAAGACCACTACGATTGATCAAAGCAGATAGGTCTTGGCCATCCAAGGA
>JNEN01000779.1:0-165314 GCA_000697355.1 Syncephalastrum monosporum B8922 | reverse complement strand
TGTCTCCGTTGACGTTTTGCCGTGGGCGAAACAGCACTGTCGGTCGGTGGCTGTGGGCGCGTTCGTTTAGCAATGGCAGGGCGACCTGCGGTTGGGGTGTCCACGGCGCCTGTCGACGTGGAAGCGGCTAAATCGGCGGCAGCAGCAGCAGCAGCAGTAGCAGCAGCAGCTTCTTTCTTGGGTCTGCCTGAGGGCGACCGGGTGACTCGACCTCCTCGGCCTTTGCCACGCCCACCCTCGGCCGTCGATTCTTTTGCTTTGCTCGATCGAGACGTACTCGACCGCGCTGTCGTTTTGGGCGTCGTCGAGCCATGGCCCCGACCATTACCCGGCTTCGGTTGGGCTGGATTAGGCTGGCTGACTTGTTTCAGCCATTGCGAGTAGGTGTACCCCATTGAACCGTTTTACGAATAAAAGAAAAAGGTGGACGGCACCGATATACGAAAACGCCGCCGGCGTGCCAAAATTGTCGTTCCTTTTGACACTCATCCGACGTGCAATATCTCGGTTGCGCATGTTCCCAGACCAAGGTCTACACACTATATATAAAAAGAGAAGTCAACTGACTAGAAACTATCCACGTCTGATATGCTGATCGAGCTACTTGCAGTGAAGGGCAAGACGAGTATCTCGTAACATCATAGCAAAAGAATGCAAAAAGACGTAGCTGCCGCGGACTGCAGATGCATTTTGCTGATATATTCAAGGTAGGTGGCTCATAAGGCACTGCTCCATACTTCTACTTTCACCAATACGTGTATTCTCACTGCATGGCTCATCAGACGGGTGGATGGAATATAATTTAAAGGGGAATTGGGTATTGCCGAGTCACAAAGCGGGCGGGATTCGACTGTCCAAGGCAGGCGGGGCTTACGCGTTGCTCGTTCCTTTCACTTTAGGAAAGAACATTATACAGACACGACGACAAAATGAAGAACGGTGAAGTCAATTTGGGTGTATGTACTCGTCAATGTACTCGACAGGTTCATCATTGACTCATTACTGCTTAATAGACCTCTATCATGGCCGTGGCCTACAAGGACGGTGTCGTCATTGGCGCCGATTCACGCACGACAACCGGTGCCTACATTGCCAATCGAGTCACTGACAAGCTCACCAAAGTTCACGACCGCATCTACTGCTGCCGATCCGGTTCTGCTGCTGATACCCAGGCTGTGGCCGACATCGTCCACTACTACTTGCAACTCTACAGGTAATATCTTGCAACGAACCACCATCGTACTATCTGTTGATATACGCGCGTCTACCTTTCCAGTGCCCAAGAGAACGAGAAACCTTCCGTTCGTACAGCCTCTGCTCTCTTCCAGGAGCTTTGTTACCAGAATAAGGATATGCTGACCGCCGGTATCATCGTCGCTGGCTGGGACGAAAAGAATGGCCCCTCCGTATATAATGTCCCTCTCGGTGGATCTCTGCACAAGCAACCTTTTGCTATTGGCGGTACGACGCAGTCTTTGACGTAGGAACGCCTATTGACTTTGGTGGTTTAGGTTCCGGCTCCACATACATCTATGGTTACTGTGATGCGCAGTACAAGGATAACATGACCCGTGACGAATGCATCGATTTTGTGAAGCGCTGTAAGTTCAAGAGAATAGGACAAGTGTCGTCATTATAACCATTTGCTTTTTCTCTCCTTTAGCATTGGCACTGGCAATGTCGCGCGACGGCTCTTCGGGTGGTGTGATTCGCTTAGCAGTTATTACGAAAGAAGGCGTCGACCGACTTTTCGTGGATGGCAATGACCTGCCAGGTAAACGTAGAGACGCGTGCATCTGTGATATTCATCTAACCATATTCTTTCTCGTTGCTCTTCAGTCCACTGGGAAGGCTAATCTACTTTGATTATCTCTGACTTTTGTGATATATGGCATCCCATTTAGTAGTAATAAAAAAACACATGTAAAAGGGGTGAATTAAGACCATGATCGCGCAGTAACAAGAGCCGTACCGCCCCATTACAGGATTACGAGGTGAATAACTTGACATTCGGAAGTGAATGGTATTGGGCGAAGAGTGTACGTATACTAAAACGAAGCAAAGTCTTTGCCGCATCACAACTTTTTCGCCATTTTGATATAATCCGCAATGAATCCAGACTTGCGAGTGAGCTCATGAAGTTTCATAGCGTTGCGGAACCTGATAGTTGCTGTGAGCATTACGGTGTATATGATCAAAGAACCCACTCGTCTTACCAGTCCTTTTCGGATACTTGACCCTTCTTGCCTCCCCGCCGAGGTGCCGTAGTCAATTGGTTCCACAAGTTCTCCGCCAGCACATCGAAAGTCTCGACTCCATATTCAAGATTCACCTTATTGGCTTTCTCTTCTTGCTGTTTATAGGGGAGAAAGTATACGTTGTACTCCTCCCAGGGCAGCACGAAGCTAGGTAAATCACTGCTGAGCGTGACAAGCCCTAAGAAAGGTATGATGTTTAAGCACCGATCTCTTCAAATCCCTAACTCTTCTTCCTTTGTAGCATGTATACCTGAAGTTTTCAATTCAGAGTCGCCAAAAAGCCTGCGCGTCAGGAGCTGCATATCACGGTATTTCTGCCAGGTAAAGTCTCGGTTCTCGCATTTGTTACAAACAAAAACTTCGCCCAAATGAGAAAACCATTCCACTAGATTCAATCGATTTCAGTCCATACCGACGTTAGGGAAATAGCTCATATCGCTTTGCTGCGGCTGGCCAGCCGTATATAATAAGGGAAGATCGGGTATGTTAAATTTAAGCATCTCGGCTCGTCTGAGTAGCTGCAGGAGCCGTATATCCATGTCCCCCCCTTCGGAAACAACTACAAGGACATTGCAGATGGAGAGCATAAAGACAAGGCTGTACAATGTCTTGATATCAGATCAGCGTGCATTCTCATGATGGACAAAATACATTGGGGTACCTCGACTTCCACCCACAGTTCGCCGCGGAGCCCTTCCATGGGATGACCTTTCTGCGAGACCTCAGAGAGGACAGACGTACTTAATATGGGCTACGACCACGTCAATACAAGGGGATTCGTTATAGAAGTATTCTTTCTTACTTCAGTGTCGAGCAATACGACACGTTCCTGAGTGACAATCATATCGATCCCGCTGGTCACGTGATGAAGTCCGTTGTTGTCCACATGGAACGTCTATAAACATCTAATTCAACATCTATTCTGCTCTCAACTCCATAAGCTTTACCTGATCAGCGCGCTGCGTAAATGAGGAGAGTATGGTTGACTTGCCCACGCTCTGTTTGCCTACGACGCCAACGACAAAGTGACCGGGTTGGTCGCCTAGAACCTATTTGACTCGTCAATTTTTAGAGCGGCCCTCTTGTCCATTTCGAATGACATACCTTCAAGATAGCGTCGGTATTGAACTTGGTATGTCTCTTATAGAGGGACAGGGGCCATGCTACGGACGATACTGAGTCAGCGGATGACGGCTGCGGTGTATGCTGCTGGTGTTGCTGGTGTTGCTGGTGTTGTTGCTGTTTTGCAGTATGAATAGGTGTTGCTGCTGTGGTTGTTGCTGTCGTACTTGCGGCGGGTATCAAAGAAGCAGGTGGAGACGTGGGTGACTGAAGGAGTTTGACAGCCGGTGATTTCTCCGGTGGATGTGATGGCGGCTGATCGGAAACTTGATCCGGACGTTCGCGACGTTCAAGAATCACGGGGGCTTGCATAAATGGCTTGCCTTCCTCGTCGCGATTGCCGCTATTCTAGATAAAGTATAAGTCTGCACAGTGTAGAGAGCAAAAGAAGAGGACAAAGTACCTTGCGACGATCGCGACGTTTTGAATCACGAGGGCGTTTTTCTGGCTTCATGACATTGCTCGCGGAAACAAGAGTGCCCTTGTGTGACTCTGGTGAAAGAGAAAGATTAGACTTCTTCAGCCAGCAGCCAGAACAAGAACCCCATTTTCTTTACCTCTACCTCCGAGCCATTATACTGAATAAGATGCACTGCCATTTATTGTAACAGGTAGTCATGCCTTCTATCCAACGCTTTTTTTATACCACTAGGTTTAGTCATTCGATAGTCTCTCGGCCAGAGGCTGAAAGGACTGACCACCCCGAAATTTCTCTAGTCAAACAGAAACAAAGTACGTAGACGACCCTCCAAGTAAACACAAACACCCACCTACTCAGGAATAAGCAATCTAGAAAGATGCGAATTATCCCGTGGAAGAAAGGCAATGATGCGCCACTCGGTATGGATCTCATGCAGGCAATGTAATAGTTGAGTAGGGAACCAGTAGATTGATCGATGCAGTCAGCCAGCACCTATCATTTATAAAAAAGTAATGTGCTTCTTTCCATAGACAACACTACAAGAACCGCAGCGTGTTCGCTACAGAGAGGTGGATATGCAACTGTTGTACTAGAGGAAAGGCGTATCGTGAAGCGGTCGAAGACTTCTCTGAAGAGGTGTGTTGCGTAGTCATGACATTGCGTAAAATTTGCGGCTATAGATGACAAGATTATTTTGAATGGGTCTATCAGAGATATGTAGCAAGCGCCACAGTGTGTACAGTACATACGGTATTCATAGCAATGTTGCCTAATGCATTATTAATATGCTGTCGTTAGCTCGTGCCCTATTGGCCAGATTTATGTACTGCGCAATGGTTGTAAGCGGCGGTCACGACTTCCATTATTCGGCAACGTTTCCCTGTCAAAATGCTACGCGCCATTCACCAATCTCGTAGAGCCTTGCATACACTACCCCGCCACGCAGCATGGACTGCCCCCACTGTCTGTGCTACTCCTGCTGCCAGAGCTACAAGGATCGCTGGACATACCCGAGCAATGATGGCTAGCGTGGCGCCGGTCCGACGCTGGACGCCCTCGGCTTCTTACGCAGCAGCACGCTTTCACACTTGTCGATCGCTGCGCGAGGAACAACAAGAGGCGTCGGAAGAAGTACTGGATCCCAAACACCAGATGCTTATCGGATTCACGTGCAATGTATGCAGCGAGCGATCTCACCACGTCATGTCTAAACTGGCTTATACCAAAGGCGTGGTCTTGATAGAATGTCCGGGCTGCAAGAACCGGCATTTGATCGCCGACAATCTAGGGTGGTTCCGAGATCAAAAGACGACGGTCGAAGATATTATTCAGGAGAGGGGCGAGGCGATCCGTAAAATTGTGGTCGACGCCAAGGGCGGCGAGCATAACAAGGATATCATGGAGTGGCTTCCCGAACTTAGCGAGATTGAACGGGCCAAGAAGGAGGAAGCCAAGCAAGCCGCTGAAGAGCTCCGACGGACTGAACAAGAGCAAGAGCAAGAGCAGGAGCAGGAGCAGAATCAAGGACACGTACAGGAGCCTACCCGAAAGGATTAATAATAACAATAATAAAGATCTGCAAAGCCATTTGTACATCCGTCACCCTCATGGCGTTTTCTAATGCCTTTTTCACGCAATTGTACGCCGCTTTCTGTGAACCAATCAGCATTCAAGGATATAGAAATGAAGATGTATTAGGATGCAAGCAATTTATAACATATGCATAGTTTCATTAAAGTTGATTAGGTCTCTGTCTGAGGAATTTTGGTGAGAGAAGAAAAGAGATGGGGAGAAGGGTTAAGGATAATAGTCGAATGGACTGACAAGAGACTAATAAAATAGTTATAAAATCCATGTGGGGATATGTACAGTATGCTGTATGAAGATTTGGAAGTGGGTTTGTGATGCCGTGTCAATGGTATGTACACATGTAAAGAATAATTATGTCTAAGGATGCATGCGTATGGAGTGGAGAAATGTTCATGTGCGTATGTGTATGCGTGTGTCCGGTCGTCGTCCGAGGGCGGCGAGCGATATTATGGATATTTCGGATGCTTGGATTATAATGTCGTAATACTTTCTAGTGGTGTTATGTCGTTGGCTGGAGAGTCGTATCAATAGGCAGAAGTGGGTGATTGCATCGATGACGATGAAGCTGACGAGGAGTAATAATAGGTGAACTGCTCGTCATCGGATCGCTCGGAAAGATACTGCTGAAGTTGAGCCACGACGTCGCTATCGTAGGGCAGTTCCTCGTTCTTCCAGTTGCACTTTGAGCACTCGTACCGCACGCGCATATTGTTCGCAATGCGCTTGTTGAGAACTATGATCTGCTTCTCCGAGCGAGTGAGCTGCACCGAGGCTTCGCTTTTGCATCGAGGACAAGGATGGCAAGCATGCTCCAGAGAAATCTTTTTGCCGGAGTTTCCAACTACACAAGATAAGACGGTAAGTCCACACTGTCCAGGACATGTTGATTCGTTTTACATACCAATAACAAATGAGCCAGGCATGGTGTGGTGTAGTATTAAGGTGGCGTATTAAAAAGATAGAAAGTGATTAAACGAACGAAGGTATGTAAAGAGAAAAGGACGACGAAGATAAAAAGGCTGGGAGCGGGCTGAATGGAGGGGGCTAAAACGGGTGCCTTATATACCAGCTAGTGCACAAAAAAATTGCTGATTGTGGCAACGGAAACCAATCTGATTTGTTGCGTGTTGAAAAAATTTGTGCGACTGAATAACGTCAGGGGAAGGCCACGTTGCTCAGCTCTGTCACCTGTGTAACGTCGGCGGTCTGAAAACGTGGCTAAAAGAATGAAAGGGAAAATTTTTTCATGGATAATCTCGATGCTTCTGTCTATTTAGCATGTCGTCATTGGAAGTCTTCTCAGATTCCATACATCGGGGCACTTGTAGAGCGTAGGGGTACTATTTCTTCCCCATGTCATTCTGCTTATCGGGTGAGATAGTGTATAGCTCAGCATATCAGGACAGCTGTTTATCTACTGCGCCAATTCGTGCTAACGATGAGCTGGTCATGGGGGGAGGGAACGTGGGTCGCTTGATAGGGTACTTGTGCATGTATCACTCCACTTATTTCTTTTTCCGCCCATCTTAACATGCAACTCAACTTGACTAAAGCCTTTCTTCGGCCTTTTAGCAGCCGAGAGACAAATATAGCATACTTTTGATCCGATGACTGGTTGCCCTGCAGCCCGTTTTGCAGTCAATAACCCCTAAATCAAAGCTCATATGTATTTTCTACCGGGAAACACGGAATCTAAACAGGGGGTTGGGAGACATTGAGGAGGTATGTCTCCTGAGACATCATCTTGTCATTATTTATGATATCGACGGCATTGGGAACAAAGTTATGTGCGCCTTCAGTGGTAACTTATATGGACGAAGAATGACGTTGTCACCATCCGCTAATGTCAATTGCGCACACAGGCCTAAAATAATTTGACTTGCAGCTCGCGATCAGCTCATTTTTTTTTGTCATATTTTCAGTATAAACTTGTCATTTGTTTGTCTCCATTCCTCCTGAATTATCTTGCAGAGGATCGGAGAGGCGCCCTTAGAAGCTTTCCGAACCCAAAGCTATGGGACGAGCGCGATGCGAAAACGAAGCAACTCCACTGCAGGAGTCTGAATATTCAACCCGCCTAACATTCTTCAGGTCCGCCAGTGAAATGTGATAGATTGCAATAGATTATTTTTTATTAAGGTGAACTTTTCAAACCCTTTATTGGCAAAGTTATTACTTGCACAGAATAGCTAGAAATACAAATATATACATCATCGAAATGCCCGGTATTCCTTCTGATTTAATTTTTTTTTAAATATGTATGTCCAACGTGGCACCAAAAGTCTGTGTGTTCGTGCGTGAACCAACCATATCAATTTAGGAAATGACTCAGAAGTGTGGGGAAAGAGGTTGCACCTTGCACAACAGACGGAACGTTAGCAATCTTCTGCTACTTTACCCTGTTTGTCGTTCTATATTCTATAGCTTTTGCCTAGTCCCATGTAAGGTGTGGCATCTGACTATAGATGCTGAAATATATTTAATAAGCGCAAAGGGGACTAATAGCTGTGGCTGTGTTGTAGAAATCAATTTTAATAAACAGGCTGTCAATAAGAAAAATCTCCTTATTCGAGTCTCACAGTATCTTAACTGTTATCGATTTTCCATTTGACACCCTCATCTGACTGTGAATTCTATTACATTCTATTCTTACCATGTCTGCCAACAACAACTACAACCGTATGAACGTTGACGGAGATCTCATTTCCTCTTGACAGTCTGTCAATCCAGGACGAACCGTTGCGTCTGACCGAAAAGGATCAAACGTCCATGGCCTCAACCAATCCGACCGGACGGGATGAGAAATCGTCCGCAGTCTCCTTTGTGTCCTCTGAGCGTGAGGGCAAGTCCATTACGCCTTGGGTACCGATGCTTACATGCATGCGGATCCCTGCACCAAGGCGCGGCGAGCCTTTGAAAAGCTCGAAAAGGAGGTGGTCGAGTTGGAAAATGCGTATATCAACGCGGTCAACTACGGCGAGCCCATACATTTATGAAATGAAAAACAAGAGTTACTTAAAAGATTGCAGCAACAGCTGGAAGCTTCGCGCCGTATTGGAGACTTCGGTACCCAACTCGGCTCGAGTTCTCTCTTGACCAAGAGATTGAGGAAGCGAAAAACAGAGTCGTGCTTCACAGAAAAGCCGAAGGACATTGATTGTCCCTAAGACATTCCCAGCGTTCCAACTCATGAGCTTGGTCAAACAAAATTATCCTCAGTGCATTTGAGGGTGAATTGAAGACCTATGGTCTAACCGCTGAGGAAAATTGGCAACGCCTTCTCCCCCGCTGCCCGTCGTACAGCCAAAAGTTGTGGCTAAAGGAGCCTTAGGAGCATGCTACGTGGAAGTCAGTCTCGGAGGTAAGCCGTGACAAATATGGCACACAGACGCACCGCATCCAGGCGATGATTTCGGTTCTCAGCCTGCGGCAGAAGACCAGGCCCCTGGGCCACTATTGTCGTGAATTACAGCGATGCATCGAGGCTGAAATGACGGACGAGGTCCCGGCGCGTCTGTTGCTCGTCACTATTTCTGTGGCCTCTCTCTTAAAGAAGCATAGAGAGAAGGCTACTGATGCCGTTGTGTGCCAGCACGGCACCAAAATACCAACGGATTTGGAGCAAGTCTGTGAACTTCTCAAGGGTATGAAGCTATCCTGTGATATTGGGGAAGTGTGGAGTGGAAATCAGACGTAGACGTAAAGTGAGACTAAAATATACTTGTTTTTATTCACCAGCACTTACACCCTGGTTATATAAAATCTTATGATTCCTTTTTTAACCTTGTATCCCACGTTGTCACGTTTAAACTGATATCCTCCAGGCATACGTGCACTTAGCCTGTATGTGTGGGAGGCTCTAGGTGTGCCGAAGCAGGATCCCGTAGCGTAAGTCAAACAGCTATGGGGCCGTCAGGCACGGATTTAGCTATGTCTATGACAGCAACAACACTTGCATCTCATGTAACGAGGTTTGCTTCTCATGTAACGAGGCGAAGCTGCGTGTGCTGTACTGGGCAAAGAAATGAATGCAGCAAACCAAAAAATCTGGCAAGCCACGTTGGATCAAAACGATTTCGAAGTGGTTTATCACAAGGACCTAGGCAAGTCGGTGCCTACTGTTGTTGATCGTGAAGTTGTTGTCGGACGACAGGAAGATTGCTTGTTGTACCCTGAATCATCTCAAGAGTGCCAAGGAACTGAAAGCTCAGACGAATTCAATGAAAGTAATGATAGTATTGTTGAAATATGTCTTCACGTCTGATATCTTTCTTTTTCCACAAAGCCAACTCTATCCAAACGCGCAATCATGGAGTCCTTTATTGCCACAATGACTGTCCATCCTCCACCAGCCGATACAAAAGCATTTGAATAATCAAAAATACATAACAGCGAGCTATTTGGAGGAATTCCTGACTGCTCATGTCCGAGACTATCATATTGGAGAATCGGGGGAAAACGGTTACGTTGTGGTTGTCAAAGGAATTAATCTACGCGACATTTGTTTGTCTTGAAGCATGAGTTTATTGGCAACGTCTAATTCTTTCATTACAAGCGATGGCTAAATTTTTCTAATGAGGGAATTGCCCCCTGATAAATCCCACAAAACAATCCAAAGGATCTCTTCCACAGCAAATTACTATATGTAAACGAACACGGTGACACAAACAATGAAAGATGCATGAACAACATTTTCTTTTCTCGTCTTGACATTTCTGCATGATTTCTTTTTCGGATGGATCATATTGCCAGTGTGGCTTTGACTAAATGCTTTTAATTAAGTCCTAACGTGTGTGACCATGAACATTGTTTTCCGAAGGCAAGTACAAATATTGATACAATGAAGAAAAAAAAGAGAGAATAGCCATCAATGCAGCTTGGATCTTTTTATCGTACCAGCCTCCGTTTCGAATTGTTTTGCTGCATCTCCCATGAGGATCTCATGACGTGTTAGCGTTACGATACGATGGCCTAAATCCACACAGATTTCTGCCAATATTTGAGCTTACTTGACGTAGCGTTGCAGGTCCACCGGGTCGGTTGACAAGCCTCGATAGTCTAAGGTGACGAGTCGGACCTTATTGCTGGATGACGAGATAGCCATCGTGAGATCTGAAAAAGCAGCTATGAGATAGATTCTTTTTCTTTTTTAGTTATTTGCCTTGGAAGTCCCCATTTGTAAACCGAAGGGCTTCATTAGCCCTGATGGCTGTCGGCGACAGCTTTTTGTCTCGATGAAGAAGTAAAGTGTCGCTGTTCTCATGTGGCGACACATACACCTGAGTGCAAAGGTCCTTTGTATGTAGCGCATTCACCATGCGCTGTAAGCACTCGACTCGACTGTCGAGTGCTTCGTTCGTCCGACTCTTACGGACGTATCCGAGAGTCGTCCAGCCATGTACTTCTCGAAGACGAGCAAGACAGTGATCGCGGTTGAAAATATCTTTAATGACTGCGCCTAAGGCCACGAAAAATTAAGCCATCGCTTGTAGGGGAGGATTGAGCGTTACCAATGAACTCTTCCTTCAATACAAACAAATGTCGCGCGTAAACCATTTCTTCAGAAGCAAGTCGTACGTTCTTTGGCCTTCCAAACTGTAGTTCCTTGGATAGCCAAGAACTAATAGTCTTCCCGGAATCGTTAATATGATAGTATGGGACATGAGTAGCCAGAAACTCCTCCAAGTCGCTCGCCGTGATGTATCTCTGGTGATACATTTGTCGTTTGTCGGCTGGTGGCGGATGGACAATCATCGTGGCAACAGAAACCTCCATGATCGCACGTTTGGTCAGAGTTGGCTCTGTGGAAAAAGAAAGATATCAGACGTGAAGACATATTTCAACAATACTATCATTACTTTCATCGAGCTCGTCTGAGCTTTCAGTTCCTTGGCTCCCTTCAGATGATTCGGGGTACAACAACCAATCTTGCTGTTGTCCGACAACTTCACGACCAACAGCAGCAGGCACTGACTTGCCTAAGTCCTTGTGATACACCACTTGGAAAACGCTTTGATCCACTAAGGCTTTACAGATTTTTTTGTTGGTTGCATTCATTGGTACGGCTTTTACGGGCGTAACCCAAAGTCAGCCAGCCGTTCTCTTGTCGCAGACGAGCAATATAATCGCCCCGGTTGAATATTCTCTTCATAGCGACCTGTTCTTCGTTGAGGAAAAACTGCTCGTTGACGCCTTGGATCACGTCAGCGAGCAGGAAGCCTTAATGGAAGTCCGGTCCTTTTACACCCGACGGTTTGACGGCTGCCGAAACAAACACGAACGATAGCGAGCCGCTGGTGCTGCTGAGGGAGGTGGTGGCATCTCCCTCAGTTTGAGGGAGTGCTGCGCTTGCGTCAGTGATGACATCCTAGCGTGCTTGTGCCGCTAGTGGCATCGTGAGGTTGCAATGACGAGTGGACTCGGTATCTTTAGAAAAGGTAGAGAAGAATAAAGTGCTGTATGATAGAGGTTTTGCAATGAGCATCAGTGAAATCACAGGTTATGCGTTCAACGCGTACAGAATTGGGGTAAAGTGAACAAAGAAAAGAGAAAATTAAAAGGAGCATGTGCGTCTCTCTTGATGTTGCCAAATTTGAGAAAAATGGGCGAGAGATATCATGTCTCTTTGTCTGTAAAGAAGACAAAGGGCAGCGGCTTGTGTTTCGCGGAGTAAGCTGCTCCAACGGAAGTGCGTCTAAAGAATATGCCCTTGCTTGTACACGATCACCGTCCCGTCTTCAAACCTCACGCCGTGAGCGGTGTTGTGCTGACACCACACTTCAAGATGGAACCTTCCAGCAGGTGGTCAAGCTGCTGAAGTCCAGCGTGTCTGGGGCTGGTTCGATAGAACGCTTAATCAGCAAGTCATTGATTTCTTTGCGGAGAAGTTGGCGTTGTTCCCGATTGTATGGGACAGTCGGTAGCGCAGAGAGGGAGAGTGGTAGTTCGCGAAAGAAATGGATGTTAAAACCATCCCGTTTTAGCATTTACTGTATTCAGTGATCGCCAATTCAGCGTAGGGTACTGTGCATCATTCCAAATATGGAAAAGAGGCTTGAAGGTGTCTGTGGAAAATGCGCGTATCCAAATGATCTGCAAGGACCGGTCAAGCTGAAAATCATACACATAGCTTATAAGAAGGCGTGTCATTCAAACACGTTGAGAGCACATTCATAGACGGATATATACGCTCATTATATGCTTTCATTATGAGCGGTGGTCATTCTACAAATTCGTAAGTGTTCCTCGTGTGGAAGCACCTGTACGGTACTCACAAGTTAAAGAAGAAATATTGGCAAATCAGAAGCCATATCGGTGTTCAATCTCTCACTGAAGTGGTCTTCCTTTTCTTTCTGGCTCTAGCTTTCAATGAACAGTGGAATTTGTTTGTGAAATAGATATGTAATTGTCCAAATCATGTAGTGTCAAGCTTCTCGAAAGTTTCACGGATGACAGCATGAAAACAGCATCAGTTGTTCAATAGAGATAGTCGACAAATTCCATTGAGTATTGCATTTTATACCCGTACAAGATGACTTCCAATTACTCATGCTTAAAGTTCACGCACGAGGCGCAAAGCCGTATACTTATATCAAAGCTTACATTGATCATGAAGAAGAGGTGTAAAAGTAGTAGTTCTCCCATAGAGGCAGGTAGTCGCGAAGGATACCTGTCAGTCAGTTAGCTTCCATTGCATAGCCAGAAAGAGTGTAAGTTTTTACCTGATGCAAGTGACAAGATGGGTTTGCTCTCAATTGAATTACAGAAACGCTCCATGCGCGGTCTAAGGAGTGCATTTAGACATTTTTGATTCTGATATGTGGATGAGTCGACATGATTACCTGGTAATATGGATATAGAATGCGCCCCGCAAAAAGTTCAGCCAGAGCAACTTGAGACGTCGCGCATACTCTTGACGCTCAAGGGGCATCATCTTGGTTCGGCCGCCATGGGTCGGCTCGAAAGCTTGGCGTACCATAGCCTGAGATAGAATTTCGATAGCGAGAGAAAAGAGCCAGGGCCTCCAAGACAAGCGACCATATTTAAGCACGGCCAGCACTAGGGACTTGATTAGCGCAGACACATAGAATGAGGTATTCACCTACCATATAAAAGGGGCCGCAGAATATAAAGAACTTCACCGCTCTTGCCAAGTGCATTCATAATGTGGACCATCTGTTCCGGCTGACGAAGTTTCTCGGGAGTCAAGACCTTGGACATGAGGTAGTCGGTGACATCCGAGAACTTGGAGCGCACATTGCGTGACTTCGGAGCAGAGTTATTAAGCTCAATGGTATTGGCGATGCGAGGCATTTCTACGCCGGTACGAGTGCCGGTGTAGTATTCACGCACATTGCGCTGTGCGACCTTTCGGTTGCGCTCGAGCATGGCTGGGTCGATATCACGCTGCAGGTGGGGCGGATACAGGTTCATGCGGTTAGAGGTCAGCCGGAATAATGTAAGACGAAGTATTGCTCTATTATGTACATTGTTATAAATGTGAGACACCAATCAGATACGTCACACATAAGATATGCGTATGGTAATATTAGCGTCGATGAGTTACTTACTTGATAGCCTCGAGAGCGGCAATCCCACGCCACTGGGCCTTCTTGCCAAGCTTCTTTGCCATACCCATCTCAAGCAGTACTTGGGTATACGCAATCACGGACAACAAGTTTGAGCACGCTTTGTGCAGACTCGATTTGTTGGTCCAGAAGCTGGTGTATTTGTTGAATGCCGATTCCTCACAATCGGACTTTGTCTCGTCCGCATGGGCATGCGCGGCACGCCGCAAGATGGAGTTGTGATACAGTCCAAGCAGGTTGAGCGCAGCATACACTGTGATTATATTTTTAAATCAATGTCTGGATCCTTGAAGTCATTTTGACAACTTACACGCTTGCGATGCAAATTCCGCATCATGAAAGCGGCCTATGTGGAAAGAAGTTAAATGTTGTCGTATAAGGCGAGGGAGTTGGTAATACCAGGAAGGATGTAAGTTAAGGAGCGGAGAGAGGCTTCAATGCCTGTAATTTGGGACGCGTTCTTGAGAAGGAAGTCTTCGTACTTATTGAGATATTCCATGGGAGGAGGGGCAGTGTGTTATTAAGGATGGGATGCAATAAAGGAAAGGATACGTAAAATAAACTGAAGCGATGCGGGGTACTCTAAAAGTCCGTCACCCACTTTTGGAAGCATGTGTCAGCATCAATTCAGTCTTTTCAGGCACGCCAGCCATAACGCTTAGAGGAAAAACCGCTTATAACAACATTCTTCATTGCCACAACGTCTAGCAATCCTTGTATGTGAGTCGCTTTTCTGCTAAAATTGGGATATGAATATATAAATGGTTGCTGTATTCGTGCGACTGTTTCAATTTGGACAGGGATTTACGTAAGAAGTATCCCTGGGGTATTACTGCTACTACAGTGCACGTACTACAGCGCATGTAGAAAATAAAGATACATAATAGATAGCGAACAAGACCGAGGTTTTTATGCACTCGCACCCCTTTTATAAAGTCTCCCAGTTCCAACTTAAAATTTAATGTTGAATACATTTGCAGTAGCCTATTTTACTCATGTACTGCGGCATTCAGTGTTATTTGAAATTGAGGATGCCGCGAACATAATAAAAGGCGTGGTTAACAGCTTGCGAGCTTATCATAATACTTTCGTTCTTTGCAACATACACCATGAAGTCCATCCTGACGTATTGTGCAACAGCATTGCTCTCGGCTGCTACTTTTGCTGCCGCTATGCCCATCTCGGACGCAGCCAGCGTTGCTGATCAAAGCTCTGTACATACGAGTATGCACCCTCGTCACAAGGAGCAGAGCGTTTATCCTGTAATCAAAACAGCGTCTGGACTAGATGTTCAGACAACAAAGGCCTTCTCGGGCAATTGGAAGCGAGCTCCTCAGTCGGATGGTCAGAGCCAAGGCAACTGGGAAGGTCCCAAATACAACGGTGAAAAGCACGAAGGCTGGAACGGCCATACAGGCGGCAACAGATCAGGCGGAAAGAGAAGTGACTGGAAGCGAGCTCCTCAGTCGGATGGTCAGAACCAAGGCAACTGGGAAGGTCCCAAATACAACGGTGAAAAGCACGAAGGCTGGAACGGCCATACAGGCGGCAACAGATCAGGCGGAAAGAGAAGTGACTGGAAGCGAGCTCCTCAGTCGGATGGTCAGAACCAAGGCAACTGGGAAGGTCCCAAATACAACGGTGAAAAGCACGAAGGCTGGAACGGCCATACAGGCGGCAACAGATCAGGCGGAAAGAGAAGTGACTGGAAGCGAGCTCCTCAGTCGGATGGTCAGAACCAAGGCAACTGGGAAGGTCCCAAATACAACGGTGAAAAGCACGAAGGCTGGAACGGCCATACAGGCGGCAACAGATCAGGCGGAAAGAGAAGTGACTGGAAGCGAGCTCCTCAGTCGGATGGTCAGAACCAAGGCAACTGGGAAGGTCCCAAATACAACGGTGAAAAGCACGAAGGCTGGAACGGCCATACAGGCGGCAACAGATCAGGCGGAAAGAGAAGTGACTGGAAGCGAGCTCCTCAGTCGGATGGTCAGAACCAAGGCAACTGGGAAGGTCCCAAATACAACGGTGAGAAGCACGAAGGCTGGAACGGCCATACAGGCGGCAACAGGTCTGGTGGGAAGAGAAGCGACTGGAAGCGAGCTCCTCAGTGGGATGGGCAGAAGCACGATGACTGGAATGGCCCCAAATACACTGGCGAAAAGCACGACGGCTGGAACGGCCATACAGGAGGCCATTAAGAAGGATAGATAGCTTTTCTTGAATGTAGAACTACTCCAGCAGTCTACAGCGTAGTAAACAGAGTATTCTACTTCCCATGGATCCAGATTCACGATGTGTCGCATGTATCGCACGTGACATCGCACGAGAAGAGGTGGCAGAAAATAAGCTGTACAAACAAATTCATTGAAGATTGCATCTATGTGGATTTACATGGTTATAATGTGTAGTAAAGAAAGAATGGCAGGAGGAGTGGAGGGCGTGTGCAGAAGTGTGGTGGGATGCTGATGCTCTAGTTTTGTGAGATTTCTCTAGCTTGCTTTGTCCAATGCGGAGGGTATTATTTGCATGTGATTTTGGTCTCGACTGAATTTTTCAGTTGCGTTCGGATGGTAACGGGACGGCTTTGTTTTGCTGTTCCTGAGAAGCCTCGGCCATCACAACAAAGCGTTCCAAGACCTACAACGGTGAGCATCGTGAATGTGAGTTTGTGTATATCCCCCAACAAGCTGATCTAGTCATACCTTGGAGAAACCTTCACGGCCGACAGCTGCATTCTGCTGGAAACGTTTTAGAGAGAAGTCTTCGACAGTGTTGGCCCAGCGCGACACCATACTGCCAGCAGAAAAGGCGGCTTGTTGTGTGAAGAGGGTCCTAAGAAGCAAAGAAGTAAGCACATCTGTCCACGCCTGCACATGGTAGCACATTGCTTACTTGAGTTTGTCATTCGGATGCTCTTTGTATTCGATGGTCTCCCGAACAGTCAAAATATTGGACATGGTCAGGTTCTCACTCGACATGGTCAACGTCTTCTTCTTGGGGTCGATTACGGAAATCTCGCGTACGTATTGCGTCGTGGGGCAGCCCATAATCTAATTTTTTCAATTTTACCGTCAGTTCTGGAGGGTTCTTTTTTTTGTGTTGTTGTTGCGTGTGGTGGCGTGTGCGCATGGAAACGCAAGGGCTCTGTATATATAGCTTTGGGCTTTGGCTTACCTTCATTATAAGAGCAGGCACATTCTGATCAACAGTAATGAGGCGTTCGGTGGTAAGAATCCCGGTCTCAGGGTCAAGCGTGCGATTCAAGACGTCGACGTGTTGGACATGTGGGCAATGCTCGTTGGGGTATTTTTGCCAGTTGGCGGCTGAGACCAAGCTCCACTCGTATTGGAATTCGTGCTTTGACTGGAACAACTTCATAGCAGTGGAAGGAGGGGGTAAAAGACAAAGCGACCAAGGAAGAGAAAGAGAGAGAAACAACGGCTGTGTACGAGGCACAGAAGAAATAAGCCGACTTGTTAAACAAGGAGAAGAGTCAGAACCAGTGATATACGCCCGCAAAACAAGAAAACAAAAAGCGCAGTTTCGGGGCTTTCGGGTCGTCATTCCTTTTGCCAGCATTTGATTGGTCAACGCTCAAGCCATCATCAATTCAGCGAAACGTTTAGCCGTCCTCCAGATCTTCGTTTTTTTTTATCCGAATTTGTGATGTTTCGCTACTTCATGTCCATTCAATTATCTTAAGTTCAACCGAGTACTATGCAGTAGGCTATAGCGTCTTCGTAGATGAACACAATAAGGTCACTCAGCAGTCAATCGAGCGCTATATCTTCATAGATTATTGGATGTCACTATTACGTGGCGGTGAGACGCACATTATTTCATGCTAAACCAAACTCACTACTCTGTCACGCATGGGATACTCGACAACCCCACAACGAATCACATACGAAAGTATGAAAAAGTTTCCTTCTATGATGACCGGTGAAACTTTCAGCAATGTATCGCGTTCCCTGGAGGCAACAAGACGCTGGTCCTGTCACGTGATTAAATAAAGCAGTAATATAATGAAGGCTATTATTCATAGCAATCCCATAGACGTGCCCAGCAAACGATCTGGAATATTTTAGCCCTAGTTCTATTGCACGCTTCACCTATGCATATCCGCATTTGATTCGCATAAAATAATTGCCCGAGTCGAAGACAAGCGTAATAAGCCACATAGTTCATGGGTATGACAGCGCATGAAATTGTGTCGCATGGATTCAGGAGTCTCACGTTTACCGAGCTCCGATTGGCTGCCGTATGGATCAACAGAATTCTGTACCTGTTTTTTCGTCCAGTGCTTATTTCATCGCCTGATCTTTACATTCTTGCCATGGAGTTCGCCTACGCACCGTTGGAGGCGTTACTGGAGCGTAACGAGAAGCCAGACGATCTTCTGTCGTATTTAGAGCAGCTGGACGAACGCTTCCGAGAAACGGACGACGAGAAAGATCGGTTTGGCGCACTCCAGATCTTGTTGCCCACTTTGAAAGCCTACTTGACACGCCTGACCAATGTTGACGACAAAGAAAAAGCTCTCGATACCTATTTACGACCATTGATGCTCATGAGCTTTTCGCATGATTCAATGGTGGCCACAGAAAGTGTCAGTCTTTTGAGCGATGCTGTCGCACACTGGATGGCACGATTCGTTCTCGAAGAGGAAAAGGAGAACACATTTGGCGACGCGTCAATGACTCTCTTTCTCGGCCAGCTCATTCTTGCCATGGAGATCGAGCCCGACTTTGTTGACCTCCTGCCGGTGCGTTTTATTCAGTCCAATATGGGCGACTCTCCCGCCTGGGAAAAGCTGCATTCGTACGTTGACCCGCTGAGGCACAAACTATCAATCCTCGACAACGATGATGCGACGGAAGACAGTGCCAGCGTCTTATCAGCAACCACAGCACAGTCGACTCAACTGGGAAACAGACTCGATCTTGAGTGTTGTCTGGACGTTTTGAATCGTTTCGTCGAAGAGCTGAGCGGATTTGACGATGCAGCCAAACCAGTCGACGACTGGCTCGATGCAACCATGACAGTGGCTGTTGCTATGCTCTCTTGCACTGATCCTCATCTTCGTATGAAGCTGACCAACGACCTAATCCCTAATCTATTTCGTGCACAAGAGAATAAGAATAAACGGGAAGGCTGGTGCCAGGTAGTGTTGTTTTCTATATTCTTATCTTGCTATTGTGTACCTTATACTGCACACATGAAGCTGACAGCTAGCGAACAAAAATACAGATGCTTTGGAACCGCACCCTCCAGATCTTTGATCTGCCCGCAACGAATCTACTTCGATCTGAAGCATATGGGCTGATTGCCAAATTCTATGAGCTGTACTTTGGTGAAACCCCCGAGGATATTCGTCTTGACTTGCGCCTTCAAGAAAGATTTTTTGTCATTATTCAGGTGCGCAAAGACAATGATCAAGACAGTTTGTCCTTACATTGCGATATCTAGAGTGGCTTTTGGAGCAACGAAGGGCTATTCCGAAAAAAAGCTGCATACATCTTGAAGCGTATCATCGACATGACCGCCAAGTCTCCCGAGATAACAAAAACCAGAAGCACTGAGTGGACGCCCTTCTTCAGGTGGTCGGTGGATAAGTCACAGAGCTACTCTGAACTCTGGGAAGGTCAGCCTCGAAGTAGAAAAAAAATGAAATGATAATATACTTACCCCACAAAAGACTGGTTCTTGCTCTACGACATTATGCATGAAACCGTGCTCCACCTCGTCAAGCCTGTGCTATCGCGCCTCGAACATCTTTTGTCGAGCCCCGACATGGATCCGTCCTGGTGGATCTTGCTCTTCTACCGAGGTTTCCACAACGACACCACCTCAGTCAAAAAGGGCATTTTGGAGTATATCTTCACCCTTCAGAACAAGCAATCTCTCAACATGATGGGCATTCAGCGCGATTTCGTCTTTGGAGCCCTCCTGAAAACCATCGATGTCACGTCACTTTACGCCGTACCCACCCAGGGCACGCTTGTCAGCCCGTTCGGTGAGAAAATCAAGCTGTTCGTCACTCACTTGCTCGGAGCATTGGAGAAGACGGAGGATAAGGTAAGACTTAATACTTGTAAGTTTGCATAAGTGTTCGAGATGCATTAACTCCTCTCTATAGATTGAGTTTTTGAAGCAGCTCATCCACCATCTTGCTCATGTCGTCAGCGGCAGTGTCCCAATTCTTTACCTTCTGGAGGGTCTCGTACAGAACTCAAATTTGCCAGCGTGGGGTTCCGAGGAACTCAAGTCGTTGAGATACCTTCTGGACCGACATCGTAATTTCTAGTAAGTATTCTGGGTGGTGAACTCGTTGTACAATGACTTATTCTGCTCTTCAGCGCCGCCAAAAACCGTGTTTATTTGCGAAGACTCTCTATTCTTGCCTTGACGAAATTTACAGATGCTTCGCAGTTGACTTTCTCTGACGTGGCAAAGTAGGTTATATGGTGTTTGGATGACGTAAATGTACTAACCGACTTCTAGGACCATCTCCTCTGTAGTCAATGGTCTTGATTTGAACTCGACGAGCGAGCAATACAACACCATCCACACATGGCTATCAGCCGTTGTGACAAAGGAAAACAAGGTAAATCGATTTGATAGGTTTACCCGCTGTTTTTGACCGGTGCCCGTTAGGCACTGGAGAATCTCCTGGATAACCTCAAGAAACGTGCTGACACCTATGTTGAAAATGGAGCCTCTGATGATGGTGAGAAATTCCAGATGTATCTATGACAAAATCTCACTCTATTGTTCCAGATATCCCTGTAAACCTGCTGCAGAATCAGGCGAATGTTCTGGCTCGTATGAGTGCATTTGTCGTTGTCGATGCCGACGGCCGGCCTAAAAAGGAAGATATATCTAATTTGTTCTCTGCTCTGATCCATCAGCTGTAAGTTGCAAATCATGTGAACGATATCTCGCTACTAATTTCATCTATTCTAGGAGCCAAAACAAAGTACCATCAAACCGAGACCTCGTCCTTTTGAACGCGGTGTGGTCTGTTTTCGACCAATACTTTACACAAGGCGCTGCACTTCTCGCTGTACCTGATCTTCCCATTCTGCTCGACCGCATCAGCGCTAGATACATTAGTGGAGAGAAAGAAAATGTCATTGGTAAGTAAACAGCGAATGCATTCGATCTATATCTAAAATCGTTGGCTCGCAGATGACGATCCTGTGGAATTATATCTTTCTGTCACCTCCCACATACTGCAAAGCGGTGCATTGGACAAAGACACAAAAGACAGTATGATCACGGGTCAATATAGCAAGTGTCTGTCTCTTCTCAGAGATGAAAACAAAGGTATGGAGTGGATAGGTCTCACAAAGCGAAGTTGACCATCGAAGGGTTTCTTAGGCATTGTTGCAAACAGGGAAATGTCCAAGGCAAATTTTGTTCGACTGCTCGATGTTGTATATCAGTGCGCTTTGAAGAACGAGTGCATGGCTTTGGAATGTGATGATAGCATCGCGTCTTTGCTTCTTAAACTGCAGCTAAAAAAGACACCCGAAGGAATGCGCCAAAGGTATGATATATGGGGGTGGGGGAGGTCTTAACATCCTACTAACATTTGCGTCGCATTGCATTTCCAGACGCTGGGGCGATACAGTGACCTCCTTTATCCGCTACAAATGGGATTGTCTGAGTAGTATCACACGTTATGCTATCCAGGTACGTGGGACCGGATAGAAGAATCGGTGGGCTTACCATTATGTAGAAGAACGACATGGAGAAGACGTTCGATCCGCTTGCCGTCGTCGAAGAAGGCATCGATCAAATGGAAAGCGCCTCAGAACTTTGTGCCGCGGCTGTCATGGACTGCGTGGCGCATGTGCTGGGCATGCAATATCACAAGAGACCTGAGATGGTGAGTCAAAATCAACGACTGTGAGATATTACTTACCAGTAGCGCGATCTAGGTACAATTGGCCGTGGATTATGGCATCGAGCTTATCAAAGAGAACTTCAACCAATCGAAAACTTCGCCACCTATGATGCGTGCTCTTGTCCGAATGCTCTTCCAGCCTGAGCTTTTATCGCAAGCGGATCTTAGCGAGGATGGAGGTCCAATGAAAAAGGCAAGCCGACGCGAACAGAAAACGGGATGAAGGCTTACATAGCATATGTAGGCGCTGGACTATGTGATTAGTATTGGTGATACCAAGCCTCAGATCGTGGGACAATGCGCCACGCAATTGCATGCATACTGGAAGAACTTCACGCGCGAGTCAGACCAATCCATGTTGGCTTACTGTCCCCAATTCATGCGCCTGCTGGTCTATGGACCCTTACGCGACCGCGAGGATCAAAAATTGGAAGCTGCCATTGCTGTCAAGCTGGAAGAGCCGTCAGTTGTGCAGGAAGCGACTGGGTCTGTCATTCCTTGATGTATAGAGAATATGGACGAACTAACATGCCTATTGTAGGACGGTTGAAATGCTCTTTAACCAAAATGATTATCAAGTCCGCGTCCTGATGAATGATATTCTCTTGCGACTTGAAGAAACGAACGAGCGGCACGTGGCCTTTGCCCATCGATTGCTTGGCGCATTGTTTGCCGAATGTGCGAAGGCCGAGCTTGTCGACCACCAGTTCCCTTCAACCATTGAACATCGTACACGAGTAAGCAACGACAGATGGGGTATCGATAGTGTTGGCTTACACTCACATACTCTTTAGCTTCGAATTTGGTGCTCGATTCTCTTGCTTCTCCGCTTTGTTACAGATGAAAAAGATGCTGCCGAATATATCAGCAAGATCAATCAATATGTCCAGGATGAGTACGTGATATCCGTTCGCTGCTATATGGAGGTAAGTACATCATCCAACTTAAATACATAGCCATACTGATACATTTCGAATAGTGGGCTCTGATCCTTCTTTTCTATCGCTTCCCGACCCAACTGCATCAGCTATACGCTACTCTTGAAATTGCCGACAATAAGCCGCATTATATCGTCTCCATCTTGACTACCACGTTCACCTTGGGCGATATTCTCGATGACTCTGCCGCAAAGCAATACTTTGAGGAGATCTTCGTCCGCCTCGTGCCCTGGCTGACGACCAACCATTTTACAGTGCGTCTGTATTCTTACTGTGCCTGGCTTCGCAACATCGAAAGCTGCCAGCGGAGGAATCTCAATGCTGCTCTTCTGGAGGACAAGTATATCTCGACTCTGCTTACCTTTATGAAGAAATATGCCGACTCGCAGAAGCTGTACGACAAAATCAAGGACAACTTTTACCTAATGCGCTTTGATCCGCTCCAAGATTTCAATATTGAGTTTATTTTCCGGGAACTCATGACATTATTCGACGTTATCGATAATGAGAAGATCAGCTCGCGTGCCTTCCTCAAAGTGAATCCCCAAGCCGTCGCTTTTTGCCCCTTCAACAACCCGGCGCGTCGAGACGTCTACACCAGTGCGGATCCAATGGAGGCCATGGCGCAGGAGGCCGAGACGCAGCCCAGTGTGCCCTCTGAGGATATAACGAGCAACGAGTCTTTCCAAAAGAAGATCCTGCCCTGGGAAATGATGCTCCAGACCGATGTGGATTTGACAAAGTCTTTGGTACAAAAGAAGCGTCGCCGAAACGATCTGATTGTTGTGGCAAGCTTGATTGACCGTCTGCCCAACTTGGCTGGTCTGTGCCGTACCTGTGAGATCTTTAATGCGTCGCAACTTGTTGTATACAGTCTCAAGGTAACAAAACACAGAAGAAAAATGTTAGCAAGCAGGACAGTTTAATAATAGATTTCTATAGATCAAGGATGATCCGGCTTTCCACAACGTCAGTGTCGCGTCCGAGCGCTGGATGCCGATGATCGAGGTGGGTGAGGCAGATGTGGCAGCTTTCCTGCAAGAGAAGAAAAAGGAAGGCTACGCACTCTGTGGTCTTGAACAGACGACGACCAGCGCCACGCTCGGCGAGTTCGAATTCCCAGAAAAGTGCGTGTTGCTGCTCGGCAAGGAACGTCAAGGCATTCCTGCCGATCTGCTCCAGATATTGGATCAAACTATCGAAATCCCTCAACAGGGTATCACCCGGTCACTCAACGTCCACGTCAGCGGCGCGATCTGTATTTACGAGTACGCCAAACAGATACAGTGGCGAAATCAAGCTGTCTTGCCGTCGTAAGAGCATAGTTATCTGCTCGTCTAGACCGTGTAAATTGTCATAAATTTAAATATGCTTCTGAACAACCGGTTTCCCTGATGTATGAAGCTTTTTGGAGAGTGTATTTTTGAGACAGGCGTAACCAAGCTCATGATCAAAACAGTTAAGCCCTACGAGAGGTATCAACGTGTGGTCTCTGAAAAAGAAAGGCATTTTTCAAGACCGGCTTTATCAAGCAAACGTTTTTAATTTCAGTTTAATATGAAATCAAGCATATTTTTACTGCTTCGCTTTTTCCCATCATCCTCTGTCTTGGCAGTTTCATATGGGAAATAACCAGTACCAGCAGGAGGAGGAACGCCTGGGTGTTCAGGAGATTGGATTTTAGACAGCGGGTGGGACGGGTAACCTGGAGGCAGATAGGTTGGAGGTGGGTAAGCGGTACCGTATGGATAGGAGGATGGTGGCTGCTGTTGAGGGTGCTGCGGATGATGAGGGTGTTCATAAGCGGCAATGCCTACATATCGCGACCGTGGGCTGTACACACCACTTCCAGGAGGCGGGGCAGGAGGCTGTGGGTGGTGCTGTTGCTGGAGATGTGGATGGTGCTGGTAGTGCGGATGAGGCGGATGGGGAGGCTGAGGCGGCGGTGGTCCCTGAGGCTGCTGGTGCTGTTGTTGTGGAGGCAAAGGCGGAGGTGGGGCTTGTGGGTGTGTTTGCGGATGCGGAGGAGGCGCAGACTCGCCTGCCGGGGCACCGACCACCGCTTTCCACACCCCCAGCTGCCTTCCACGGCCATCCACAGGAGACGCGGACGACGTAGGTGAATAGCTGGCCTGCCAGGATCCCGCCGGCTTATTATTGCTACTACCCTTGTCTGGCCGCCCTGCCTGCGCTGGTGCTGCTGGTGCTGCCATCATCATGGAGCGATCGCTCGCTTGTGGCGCCATGGGAGACGGCTGGTGTTCTGCATGATAGTTGATAAACTGCACATTACGTGGCTCATCGTGTTGGGAAGGTTTTGACTGTAAGATTGTCGCAAAATCGTAAGGCCGCCTTGATACGGGACGGTCTTCCGAAGACGATAAGGCTGGAGACGCAGACTGCGGTTGAGATGGAGGTGGAGGTGGGGTTGCTTTGTTTAACACGGAGGAAGGCTCGACAGAGGTGGTCAAAAGGCTGTGAATATTGCTGGATGAGCTCTGGCGGATCGGTGTAGGTGCACTGGCTGGCTTTTGCTCGCCATTTCTTTCGGGTGGGTATTTCGCCCGCGACTCCTTGCCATTGTTGTTAAATGATACAGGCTGACTTTTGACAGGTATCCGTTCGGCACCTTCACTGGTGCGCCTGGTTTTTTCGGGAAGCGATGGGTCACTGTGGGCTTCCAGGTGGTGTGCATAAAAAGTGCGGCTCTCGGATGTACTCGATTCTGTCTGCGTGGTGACGAGGGAAGGCGAGCTAGTCGAGATCTTGCGACGCCGTAAGGATTCGTTAGGCGCAGGCGGAGGCGGTGGAGGCGGTGGTGGAGGGGACTGATTTGGAGCAACAGGTGTCGGTTGCCGCTGTTGCTGCTGCTGCTGCTGCTGCGGTTGCGGTGGTTGCGGAGACTGCCGTGGCGACTGATGTGGAGACTCTTGCAGCGGTGGGTGTTGCTGAACTGGTTCAGGCTTCTGGGAAGCGGGCGTTTCTGACACCGGGGAGAGACGTCGCTCATATTCAGCTGTCGGCCAACGGTCCTCACCCGCCCATGATTTGAAGCGCTTTCGGTCCATAGCACCCATGGCTTTCGGTGGACTTTCGTCGCGGCGTTTGGGCTTTTGCTCAAAATCACTTCCAGTAGAGGGCGTGCGAGACGGTCCATGGTCCATCGGCTCGGATTCGCGTGCTTCTTCAGTCCAGCGAGGATCAGTTGACTTGTTCCTCTGGCCCAGGGACGGCCGCCGGCTTTTATTGAGATTGGCATCTGCTTCAGAACGTCTCCTGTCGACCTCGGGTTTCGGATAGTTTGGCTGTTGCTGTGACTGCTGGGCCACAGTGGGCTTTCCTTCGCTGGCCGTCGTGAAAAAGTCATTGACTTTGTTAATAGAAGGGGAGGGGAGGATGGCAGGCGTGGCAGAGGTGGGTGTCATGAGTGCTGAAGAGGTGAGAGACTTCCGAGCGGGTGACCTCGCCAGATTTAATGGGTCGGGCACTTTGGTGGACGGTGGAAACTGAGGCGGGATGGGTGTACCTTTTTCACGTGCTTTCCATGCACTACGTACATAGTCCATATGTGCCAATAGCATATCCTTTGTTATACCATCCCTTATGCTGTTCATCACCTTGCGCACCTCGTTCTCGTCGTTGGCAGTGTCCTTGTCGTCGCGGAAGCGGACAAATCTGATCGAAACGCATTGTTAGTAACTGCTAATATTTATGACCATGGATAATTATACCTCCAGCCGCCTTGTCGAGTAGTCGGTGCATAGCCTTGCTCGACAATCGTTACTTCCCAGTTTGGGTCGTACCTAACTCCAGCATGAATACTCAAGATAACCCTTTACGCTTCCGGCGCCAAGTACCTGAACTCTGCAATACGTCCGTCTGGCAGGTTATTCTTCCAGCTAAAAGCAACAATAAGGATCTGATCGTACCAAGAAGCCCATTCCCCAGGAATACGAGTCCTACCTAGCTGCCAGCTCATGCTCTGGCTGAAAGTGGTCATAGAATTTGTACGTGACACCGTGCGATAAGACCTCCAGGGCGTAAATCGGCTTGTGTTCCTTACTCCAGGTTGCTGAAATTCTGAGGTCTGCTGTGCACGATTCCGGTGGTTTCCATTTTAGCAGCTTGTCGCAAGTGCCTGGAATATAAGGCCACTTGACAGGCGTCCATATCACTCCATCGCTGTTATGCTTCAGACGGGTCATCTGATCAAAAACAAGGTGGAGACCATAAGCACGCTCCATCTTTTTGAGCTCGATACTACAGGATGTGATGAGCACGGATGGTAAAGTGTCATTCATGCGCTTACGTGAAAGGAGGGAGTTTGCTTTGATCTGTGATATGGCGGATACTGCTATTGAAGGGGGCTATGATATCTTGTTGGAGCATCTAGAAAAAAAAAAGGTGTCAAATTGGCTGTGTCGCGGTAAAGATCAGAACTTACGCCTAGACGCGTATTGAAGGAGCGCTTGGTGACAGGTACGTTGTTAAGGGCCATTAAGTCGAAGGCTAGGAAACGCCAAGATTTCTGTCATGCAACGCGAATGAGTATCGATGTATGACGAGAAAAGGAAGAGCGAGGGCAAGGATCCCACCTTATTTTCGTCGTTTTCAATAACGAGTTCACCGTCTAAAAGCGTATCTTTTAAATACTCTTTGTCGCGCCCTCGCATAGGAAAAAGCAAGTTCGGCACGTAATACCAGACCCGGTTCTGGTCAAACTAGAGATAGCGATGGAGGGTGTCAGACATATGAGGAATGATGGAATGGCTGGATAGTACCAGAAACGAAGCAGGCCCCTTTGGCGACTGTAGAAACAAGAGGAGATAGCGTATGCCGTCCGTTTTCTCGCAAACATAGTAGTCTTCGCGCTGCAGTTCTGCTAAATGCTTTGATTCAAAGCTAACGGGCTGCGTGCCTGGAAAACTAGATAAATCGATGCAAGGATGTGAGTGAGTGTGAGCCAATGTTTAAGAGATAGAGATAGGCACGTATAAGACAAGGAAAGGATATAGAAGAGAAGGGGTGAAATAGTGGAATAATGTGGTAGAAATAAATAACGAGTCGGTGAAATGGGGTACGCGCAATGTGACGAGTCAGTAAAAGTGAGAAATGAAGGATACGGAAATAGAGGGGAGCATTGCAAAGAGAAGGTAAAGAGAAAGCAAATGGAGAATGGGATGTTGATTTACCCTTCAAGGTGGAAATTCAATATTTCTTTGAGTCGTGAATGCAGAGTTTTTGAGTAGTGAGGATCTACGCGTCGACCGATTGTCTCGGGCAAAGAGGTATATTCGTGGGAGGGGTGGATTGGCGGTTGAGCCGAATGAGCCGAATGAGCAGAGTGAGCAGAGTGCGAGGATCTCCGTTGGCTGTGCTGGTTGGGAGCGGCCATCGGTTGAAGAGAGAGTTATTGATGTGGATGTGGATGTGGATGTTGCTGTAAATGGTGTTGGTGAGGAAGGGGCAAAAGGACAACGAATTCCAGGCGAGAATGGTTGTTGTCGTCGGCATAGAAAGTATCAAGAATGTACTTTAGAGTACAACAAATGGAGGCCGGATCCCACGAGGTCCCGACGGGTGGTGCAAACGATATATGCTGAAACTGTGAGCAGTTATGGTTCACTTTATAAACCCACTCACGCTGGCTCACCTTGCAACCCTTTTTTTTTTTTTTTTTTTTTTTGGCCCTGCTGCGTTCGAATTCATAGCCCGTCGGTTTATGTTTTTTTGAACCTGCCCCATTCAAACATAATCCAAAGCCCACGTACCTCCTGCATCTTTATTTCTTAATCACTTTATTTTATCTTTTTATTGCTGTGCGTGTTGCTTTCATTAATTTGCCGCCACAGACATCTCGTACTGTGTACGTCTTCTTGAATTTTATTTTTATTTTTATTTCATTTCATTCTTTTGTGCATAGAGATTGTTATCTAAAGGGATATGCCCTTTTCTTGTCCTCTTTCTCTCTCATCCTTTTTTATCCTTAAATACGCTGTATACCCTGCTTAACGTCTCAGGCCTTATGACAGGAACTAAGGACTAAGCAGGGTATGCGATCATGCTTTGCCATCCGTCTCAGTACCAGTTTTCCGCAGTTTTGGCATGTTTTATTTCTTGTGCTAGAATGCTTTGATAGTTAAACATAAAACTCGTTTAAATACGCGTAAGTCGGCCCCATTTTTGTAAAAAGCAGTAGGACGTTCAAAGAATCAAACGTTAATCTCGTGTGTATGTCCAACATCGTGAGATACGTGTCCTGCCATGATTATCAAATAGATTCCATAGACAGTTACAGCTGTATCACTGTACTAGACACCTTTGTATATTACTAATGACTTATAACACTTCTTTATTGGAAGAACAAGACGTATATAGGAAAAAGGAATTTTTGGCTCACAACAGGCGTTTTGCCAACGCTTGTAAATAGTCTAAATTCGCTAAAAGCACGACAGACTCAGTGATTTAATTTGTATCATATATCGACTACATGGCACCTCTTGCTCATGAAACACATAGTGGCAAGGAATATCATACCCTCCTATGACGAAGTTTCTCTCGCTACTTCAAGGAGCGAACAACTGTAAAGCAGGAGCCGGTCCACGTCGTTCGCAGCTTATTTATCGTTCTCCAGAGTTGTTTTCTGTATGTTGCTATCCCGCTGCTATGTCTGACTCAGCCAGTCGGCACGTATTGCTTAGTGACTATCATAATGGCCATTCTGACACTCCTTAGAAAAGCTTGGATCCACATCATGACGACAGAAAGGATGACGGCTCGTTTTGCCTCAACCAGGGTTACATATGTTATCATGGCACTTGTACAGTGCATTATTTCCTTTGATTGTATATGATATCGCTACCGCAATCTACAGGGCCTTGATGACTGCGTCGGTGAACTCTCTGGTAGAGCTATGACCGCCGATATCCTTGGTTTTTACCTGCAAAAAGATGATTAGATCAAGGGTATACATAAAGGAGAACTAGCGTCACTCACTTTGCCATCTCTGATGGTGCTATAAACAGCATTCGAGATACGGTTAGCATGGTCGTTCAGACCAAGGTGACGAAGCATCATAACAGAGCTCAGGATCATAGCCGTTGGGTTCGCCGTATTTGTACCGCCAATGTCAGAACCAACGTGACGGCAGCCCTGCCATGAGATCAGACATAACGCAAGGAGAGATACACAGCCAAACAACTTACCGGCTCAAAGACCGCGTACTCACGGCCAAAGTTGGCACCAGGGACGATGGCAGGTGAGCCAATCAGACCAGCACCAATGTTGGAGAGGATACTTCCGTAAAGGTTCGGCAGCACCAAGACGTCAAACTGCTGCGGACGCGAAACAAGCTGCATGGATGCATTGTCGACGATCATATTATTGAACACGATGCCTGTGCTCTTGTACTCCTCAGCAATTTCCTGGCAGGTCCTCAAGAAAAGGCCATCACCGAGCTTCCTAATGGGATGGAAGGCAGGTAAGAATAACAAGCTTCAGTGACGTTTTATCTGTATCGACTTGCATGATGTTAGCCTTGTGGATACAGGTGACCTGCTTGCGGTTGTTGCGCAGGGCAAAGTCAAAGGCAAAGCGAGCAATGCGCTCGGTCTTGAAACGCGTGACAATCTTCAGCGATTCGACGACGCCTGGGTGCGACTGGTGCTCCAGACCGGAATACTCGCCCTCAGTGTTTTCACGAATAATAGCAAGGTCGACATCCTTGAAACGGCTCGGAACACCGGGAATGTTATTGATCAAGGAAATAGACGCGAAGATATCGAGGTCCTAACAAACGAAACACGGCATTCTTAATACCACTCCTCTCGTAACATGGTCATTAATATATATGATATAGGTTACCTTGCGCATCGAGACGTTGAAGGAGGTGTGACCGGTACGAGAGACAGGTGTGTAGAGAATGCCCTTGAGTCCGACCTTGTTACGGCGCAGGGACGCGAGGGTTTCCTTCATGAGCGCGTCGTTGGTGGTAACGTGGCCGGACAGGTCAAACTGCTCCCACTCGATAGGTGCGTTCGTGGCCGCGAACACGGCCTTGACCGATTCCGACAACTCTTTACCGACACCATCACCAGGGACCAGCGTCACCTTGTGCGTGTGCTGAAGAAGAATGACGAGTACAGACAGTAAGACTATGGCATCCAGACAGACTCGATCGGCTTCTTCCTTACCTGCGTGCTGGAGGAGCCCTTTGCTTTTAAAGCGGCGTTGCTGGCCATGAAAGTCCGAGCACCCCATCCCTGCCATGCAAAGTCAGCAAATCGCGCATCGTTCCAAATGTCGTCAACAAAACGGATACCTTGATGACAGCATTACGGAGGTGTGGTTGTGAGACGGTTTGCAGAAGCATATTATTTTGCGGTGAAGGGAGAAAAAGCCCGGGAGGAACCCTTGGCGTCAACCCTTGATTCGAAGGAAAACAGCTCCGAACATTTCGTTTCGAAATACGCACGATGAAAAGAATATGGTATGAATATGTTTTATAGAAAAGCTATGTAAATTGAAGTGTGTATGCATATAGTTATGAGGATCGTGTGCGACGACTACCAACGTAGATTGGCCGACCGGAAGGCGTGTACTAAAGACTCTGTATGAGCTGCTGTGTTGACTTCTATCTTTCCGTGACACCGTACCTCATAGTTCTTGTCAAATATCAGACCCGCAGGCAGGACCTCGCTCCGATAATAATCTAAAATACAGGTCAGTAACTTTTTCAGGCCTACTATGGGTGCGCTAGCCGTGGAGACTCACTACTGCATTGGTATCCAACCCTGAAAAGCAAGATTAGTGTTCGTGTTGCTCTTTGAACATGCTCTGAATTACCGATGAGGAATATAGCTGGCGAAGAGACCCCATTTATCGCCACAACCATGTTCTCTAGCAACCTGTGGAAAGAGATATGAGTAGATGGTCGGTGTATTGTACATTGTTTGCATGCCTTGAGAAAGATCTCCTTCTCTTCCTCAGTCCAATCGCCTGTCCATTGTTCCTATCAACAGTCTTGTTTGATCCAGTGTTCGATCGCGCTTTTTCAGAGCTTACCACACCAGGTTCATTGTGACGATAGAAATACATATTTGGGTTCTTTTTGAACATCATTTGCGCCACGGCCTGTCCATAGAAATATCCGTGAGCATGACTAGTGGAGGAGAAGCTGTACTTTACCCTGGCATTGACGCGTGTGTTGCCTGAACGTTTCTTGCCTGTGCCGAGCGGGTCTTTATAGGAAAAGGTGCCTCCTCCGTTCTTCTCCCATGCGTCGGCAGCTGATGCTTCAAACTGGTATTTCTCGATAAGCTGGGGATCGAGCCAACCTATGTCAAGCACGGGATATGAGCCTAACGCACGCCAATCTTTAGCATTTGAGACAAGACCTTTGTAATTCCCGTCAGTCCGGATGGCTTTGTCTCGGATCTCTTGGCTGAAGTACTCGTCGGCTGTCAGTAGCTTTCCGTCCCAGAGCTCGTCATCGACAGGAGCGTCTGCAGAGCCAGTCTACGGGAATGACTGTTTGAGATTATTCGAATAGAGTCATGCAATATACTCACTGCCGTTGGCACAGGTCCATTTTCAGCTTCGTCGATCTCAATAGCTGCAGGCTGCTCTCCACGGAGACGTGACGATTTGCGTTGTGGTGCCATAGGTTTCTCGACTCTTTTGGCTAGAGGAGACGCTTATACTTCAGCAAACAAAACGACGGGTGAAGCACGTATCGACTTACGGGCTTGCTTTCGTTTACGTGATACAATTCTACGGTAGTACTGTATCATTGGTATCATTTCATTATAAGCGTCGCAGTGCTTACTTGACTGCTTCCGGCTGCGGTGTCGACGGGGAGGGTACGCCTTCGTTCAGGGCATGCCGTGCCTCTGTGAGATTGAACTGTGCAAGGAGTTCGCGATTACGCTCGATGTTTTCTTGTCTTTGTCTCTCTAAGATAAGACGGCCATTGGTTATACTTCTCGACAATCCCTGGAAATGGAGGTTACCGTATTCTGTTAAATTCGTCATTTTGGCTTCAAGGAACGATTGTCATTCCTTTTTTTTTTTTACCGCACGCGACAGATTTTGACTCTTTTTTGCCTATTCGGTGGGCGAAAAGTACGCGTTTGGAAATCTCTGGTGCTGTATGCATGCCAGGAGTTTGCCTTTGCACGTGTTCTGTATAGAGCACGCTATTCAGACAGCAGAGATTATAACAGATATCTGTATGCCTCACCCTATCAATATTGGTGAAGCGTTAGTAACAGCCGTAGGTGTGTGCGTTTCTTCGTGTTTCTTGTTCTCGTAAATCAGGCCGCTGGCGCTTCTCCTTATTCTTGTCACTTCGTTCACTAGCCGCATAGCACTTCCCGAATCTGCAGCTCTTTTTGTGAGCTTCTTTCATAGACAGTCTATATTCTTAGTAGCTATCAATAAAATACATTTTTGAATGGCTTTGAGTATCAATTGAGCGAATGCATCTTCGGCCAAAAAATATCCCCGGTCACACCGGCGTTTTGACACTGTTTCCTGTTCACGGTATTCTTATACTGTTCTTGTCACGGCGCATACCCTCCATAATGTCTTTTTTACTGGGACGATCGATCCTCAAAACGCGAGTCTGCTCGGCCTCATTCCGGACATTTGCTTCAAAGACGGACAGCATGAAGCATCTGCAAAAGGCTTTGCAAGGTCGCGACGTCGTATTTTATACCGCACCTGACGGTGTCAAACGTACTTTCACCTTCATGTACATATCTGCCGGCGTCCAGCTCTTGTTTTGGTACGTTCACGTAAACTCGGTATCTTACCTTGGAGACTGATTTATTATTACGTTAGGGGAAATCTGGCGAGTTTGGCGTATGTGAGCTATGCCAAAAAAGAGAGGTCAGCTAGGATATAAGACGGTGGACACCGGCACTGACGTGAGTTCACCAAACGCAGTGATGAGGAAGACGCTCCTGTTGTTTTAGCACCTCAAGGACAACGAGCAGCGATTGCAGCAGCACTTGTTGCGGTCGGTGTCGGTATTTCATCTCTGATGTGCATCTATCCATTCCGGTACATAAGACGCTGGATGATTTCGTATTTAACTAATAGCTGTGTAGATATATCGATAAAATCACACTGCTCAGAGGCGGTAACATTGCTCGCTTAACCACCCATGCTCGTTTCTTCCGATCCCATATGGTAAAGGAGTACCCTATTGATAAGTTAGCGTGCAAACAGACAGTTTTCACCGGCATCGGTAAGTATCACGCGCAGTCCTCGTTGACATAACTAAAGGACAAGCGAATTAGGTCGATCTGGTGTTGAACCCTTGGGAAAGACGACGAACTCACACATCTTCTTACGGGCGGATGGCCAGCGAATGGCGTTCATGCTTGACCGTAAAGGAAAGTTTATGGATAGCAAGATTTTCGATGCGTTGTGGCACAGGGTGTAGAACACCGTGTTAAACACCACCATTTTGCATATAATTATATTTAAGTATAGAGATTTCGACGTATAGCGGTTCTATACTTGTTACTGTACTAGATTTGTATGACATAAGTCTTTTAGACACATAAGAGAGGACTGTGTTACGAAGGGCGGCCGAGTTCTTAAAAAGTCAAAACGGACTCAGTGCTGTTATAGATCATTGTACGATATTTCATACTCTACCTCGCTACGTTACATGCTAAGAAGACCACAGTTGAGTTGAGTGGTTTAACAAAAAGGCAAGGAACAGGAACATGCAGGAGTTGGCCAGTTGCCAATGCGACCTTACTTTTCTGACTCAGCGCAATTCCCTAAACGGCAAGATTCAGCCGTATTTTTGTCTCGTTTGCCCACAAACGTGTCTTTTTGTTTTTTCCCCCACTCCCTCTCCCCATACTCCCCCGCTCCCTCTCACACACACACCATCCGACATGGCGGCTACGCCATCACCCGAGTATGCCTCCCAGCTTCGGTTCTGTCGAGCTTTGGACATTGTGCGATCCTTTCCCCTGAACTCGCACGATAGCCGTGGCCAGCTATTGGAGCCGTCGGCGGCCGACAAGCTGAGTCTCTATGCGCTCTATAAACAAGCGACTCAGGGCAACTGCAACACCCCCAGGCCCTCCTCCCGTCAAGTCGTTGAATATGCGAAATGGTACCGTGTTTCCCCTGTTTGTGTTTGTCTTGGTATTGACCGTGCAAATCTCTTCTAGGAAAGCGTGGGATCGTATGAGAGGCATGAGCCCGGTTGAGGCACAGCGGCTGTATGTAAACGGCATCGTCGAGCTTTTGTCTCAAGTAAGCGTGCAAAACATGACAAGCTTGTGTCTTTTTCCTTTTTTAATTCTTGCTCACCCTCGCACTTGCAGTTCATCACCCAATACCCAGAACACGAACAGGCCCAAGAACTGGCCGATTCTTTAAGATATCTTGAACCGCAGCAGGACAGCCCGACGGACACGAACGGTTAGAACAGCGACGGACGTCTATCATCAAAACTCATACATTTGTGTGGATAGATACCTTTGTCGATGCATGGGATCCAAGTGATTTCGAGAAAGAGCAAGATATGCAGCGGCTCACCCATTTGGAGCCCCACCACTTGATGTCGCCGCCTCCGCTTTCACTCAATGGCAGCCGACGTTTAAGTCATAGCAACAACAGTCGATACGCTCCCTCCAGCCCCTCATTGATCAGTACCAGTACTGCCACCCACAACGAAGTTCCCATGACCCCCGAGATATACCCTGCCCATTACCGTCATTATAGCATATCATCCCACCACTCAAAGAAATCACAACCGCAATCCCACTCTCAAACTCAACACAAACCACTGCTGTTGCAGTCTCCGCCGTTACCATCCCGACCGATGCCCCTCTCACGGACCACCACTTCGTCACACCACGATGACAGTATCAGAACAGATGATGAACACCGCTCGAGCCGACAAGAGACCGCGTCACCTTCCTCCGAAACGGCGGTTGAAAATCTGCAGACGGAGGTTACCGCGTTATCTGAGCAAATAGAAAAGTTGCGCCGAGGCATGGCGGCTGACGATGCCCGCAAACGCACCAGCAAGCGGGTCCTTGTTTTATGGTTCATCAAGACCTTGGTGAAGCATGCGGTTGTCAACAGCATCATACTCCTCATCACCTTCGCTGTCCTCTGGCATCGCCGCTCGCCCATGGCCGATATTGTTCTTGCTTATGCAAAGCCAAGAGTACAAAGATTCATGCGTCTCCTGCTGAGCAGAGTCGTCCTCTGGAGAGTAACTGTATAACTGTTAAAATATGTACAGAAATCAAAAGAAAATTCTTGGCAAATATGGTAGGCGTGTGTTTTTGGGTGGTACATGACGTCATAGGCGAACAGGCTGCCTTTTTAGTTGGAAGGTTAAGAGATGAAAAGTATAAATAAGAGCCATTACGTCTTTTTCCTTCCTTTTTTCACTACATCCACTCATCCTATTTATCATGATCGACGCTACCACTTCTTCTACTCCCCAAACCAATAACAAAGTTGTCAACACCCCCCGCAAGCAGAGTCTCACGGATGCAAGCAAGCACCATCTTCACCAGGTCCATGAAGTACTACACAACATGAAGGAATCTGTCAAGGAATCCTATGCCCATCATCAAGAGGAGAAACGCGAGAAGCGACCACAGGATGGCAAGACAAACCCGCTGGAGTGATGGGACAGCAACCTTATCCTAGCTATTGCGAGCCAATCTATCATATTTTTCATACTGTTTATGTAAATACCATCCCCTGCATTTATGAATATCGTGTCGATACACAGCAGTCGTCATATTTTGCATAAAATATAAAAATAGCATCTATTTATCCATCACGTAACAATACAAACGAATTCTGGCCAGTTGTTGGTAACATGTGCAATCTGACATTTGCTTGATCCGTGCGGACTGAATGTCGTGTAACGTAGAGATCTTTGACCGATGACGAGGAACAAACAGCGCGGATGGAAACAATTTCATTCTTTCGGTATCAAATGAGTCCATGCATGTGAAATAAGCTACGATTTGTGCCCCGACACTGAGTTATATTCGTCTGGCACATACCATAGGGGTGTTATATTCATTCCCCTTTATCACGAGTTTTAATATTTACTTGCTTATCCTTGCTTTTGAGAGTACACATACGTAGCAGGGTAGATTATAAACACATGATTTATTACGATGGTATATGAACTAAATTACACGGGTGGGGCTTCTGGGCGACCTGACAGGACGCAGCGGGCGATGCCCCAGTAAGAGTCGCAGCACCGGTTGAAGGATGCGAAATGACCGTAGTGTGTGAAATGACAGTGAGCGTTCTCGCCCGAGGTTGTATTGACTTTGATGTATTGGCCTCCTGTGCCGATGCAACAGTCTTCAGTGTATACGGGCTCGACGTCCTTGCAGTGGCAGTCGGAGGTCAGTGCGGCGGTGAAACAGAGGGCGAGAATGAAAAGGAATGACTTGATATGCACCATGTTGGAGTAGAGTATGTGTGAAGGACTGGGAAGGGTTATGAAACTCTTAATCAAGCAGAGTGACCAGGTCAATTAGACAGTAAATAACAGAAGTAGTGAAGAGAAAGAGAAAAAAGATGAAAAGGACTCGAAATTATCAGCAGTGATCTTTTTCAGGCACGATCTTCATCTTGTCTCCTTAAATGATTCACCCCCTTTTATTCTTAGGGTATATTGTCTAGCTTACTCTCTTGGACTGTTTGTCTGAAGATTTTGTAGTGTACTACTGCATGCTTTTCCGCTTTGCTGTCCAGATAAACATGTAGATTAAATTTTGCATTTGTCGTTTGAGTCCACATGTAGTAACATGGCGCAAAATATGTTTGACACAATGATGCCAATGTCAGCTGTATTCGGCACATAAATCATTATGGTACCTATATTTCCATGGCTACTACTGCATATCCCTGTCAGTACATTGTATTGCTGACCGCTGAACAATATTGGCATACAGAAAGCATGAGTGTTGCGCCATCCATTCGTTATAGACAACTGCAGCAGAGAACGACAGCAGCGGCGTCTATGGCAGCCCTCTTGACTCTCATGCTATACAGTAATGCGACCGTATATATATATATTGCTTTATCATATATGTATAAATGTATATGTCTTCATGGTTCTCTGCTTCGTCAGATAATATCTGGAAGAATGAAGTAAACACCAAACCTAAGGTCTAATCATTAATTATTGGGACCAGTAGCGCCTCTCAGAAAGGACGGACTGAATGTAACCCACGCCCGCGCGTCTCAGAATAGATGAAACCGACCGTGTGTTTGCGTTAAAGGACGTGTGTGACTTCTTGCTGGGAATACCTGTCAATGAGATGAACAATATGGTTATTTTTCATGTATATAATAATCTGGAATGCACTCCCTTCTCCTCCTTGTTTCAGGCATGCATGCATGGCGACTGATAGGCAGATTCCTTTTGCTTCCTTGTAATTTCTCTGCCCTTCTTATCATCGCGACTCTCGCAGTCTTGGTTTTTTTTTTTTTTGTAATAATGATCACACGAGGACAACTTGTAATGTTATCAGACACTAAATCGTGATCCCCGAACTTATTTCACCTAATGACTGGCACCAGCGAGAAAGCGGCGGTAGCTGTGGCAAAACTGCACATATGCGCATCGATAATCCCATTCAGACACTCGAACCACAACATGAAACGGCGTCGTTTAATTTGTTTAGCTATTTGATACGTACTTCTAAATATCAGCACCGTCCGTTTCTGTTTAAATTTACGAAGTCCGGCCACCAAAAAGTTCAACAATATGCATATCATATACGAATGACCCCGAGAGCGTTGTTATTGAGATTAATACATGCCCCGTGCGTCGTCGGTATTGACACCACGAGAGCAGTTAGCGTTCAGTCTCACAATAGGCTTGACTGTAGGCGGTAGAAATACATAAAGGGTTATAGAACATGTGTTTCTTCGATCTATCCCGTTACGTGGGTTCCTATTATTCGGGCTAGCTGATTCTATTTCTGAGTGGCTGTATCTGATTGATGAGACTCACAATAGAATGCACAGAGAAAGATATAAACAATGTACATGCATATTCAACGGCGGTTCATGTCTGTTCCGCTGTACCAATTGATACAAGGCTTACTAGATTATTGACTCTGTCGTAAGGACCAAAAGTGCGTAATAGGATCATAATATAAGCTCGACTTTCTGATAGTGGTAGACCTTATTCGATTTACATGGTTTTTTAAAAAGCTACACCAAGCTTCATCTAATCTAACATGTAACTTGATTGCGCTACAGATATAGCGCCAAGGGTAAAAAGAAAAAAAACTCGGAAATGATTTTGTCCTACAAGGACTCTTATGCACCGTGCGACCTCCAGTTTTATGTGTAAAGCGCAAATTGCAGGTCTCGGTCCTATGGCTGTTTGGTGCTTCCTCTTTTTTCTTCCGCCTTTCTCCATAGCCAGGCTCGAGGCCAAGGGATTTACGTACCGTAGCCACAGTAACGACGCGATACTGAGTACGGTACGTGTCCGTGTGGCGCTGGAATGATGCAAATGGAAATGCTGAGTTGGGTGATAATTAAAGTTTGCGAAATGCGAAGGGAGGTTTCCAACGCTCGTCCATTTGTCCGTCTGTTCGTCTTCTGTTTTTATCCGTCTCTTTTTCCTCTACGCCTTCCTTCTTATTCTCTTCCTGTAAATAGTATGTCTTATGGTGTCTAATATACAAAAAAGCACGTCGTCCACTTTCACCAGCTTCATAAAGTCGAAATGGCGCTCCAACACGAACACAAAGTCATCACGCCAGAACCCATCAGCATCATCGATCACAGACATTGAACGTGATTGGGTGAGGCATAGCGCCTTAAAACTTGCACTGGATGGGTAAGTCCTCAGACCAAGTTCAATTTATATCGATTGAGTATTCATGTGGAGCGTATAATATCTATAGAGATTATAGGGCCCCGCTCCATGATTCCCTGAGGTCAGGCGGGAGTGAAGTGCTCGACATCGGGTAACGACCAAGTACAACACCTATGAAAAGAGGCAACTTACGAATAGAAGAACAGGTGTGGTGCAGGGTTCTGGACAACAGTAAGCCATTGATTGCAATCCAAACACGCACTCTTTCTTTTCAGCGTCTCCTTATTTTCGGGGGCATCTATTTATTATAATTAGGATATGGCAAACAACTACCCTATCTCACACTTCACCGGTATCGATATTGACAAGACCGTATTTCCAACAACGTAAGTTGCATTGACATCGCCGATGTGTACCTGAATCTGGAGTTGTATAGGCCGGTGGCACGCAATATCGTATTTCAGCGTGTAGATCTGCTCGAGCTACCTCTGCCCTACGAAGACGACACGTTTGACTTTATATTCATTCGTTGCATGATGGACGTGGTACCAGATGAAGCCTGGGATGACATTTTGAGGGAACTCGTGCGTATTATGAAGAAAGGGGCTTACATTGAATGCATGGAGACGTACCCGGATCTTTTTGACGCTGGACCCAACATGTCCATTATAATGCAACGCAAGTCAAATGATAAATAATGTTTTGCTGCAGTATTTTTAAGTCGTCTTTTTTTTTCTATACGTAGTCCTCAATGCCAATGCGACACAAGCGACGACGCCCGAAACGCAACCCGTACTGCCAGCGCAGAACCCACTCCCGAACCGTATGGCAGCTATAGACCAGCTGATGAGCATGCAGATCAAACATATACACACCCCTGTGGGCCGCCACGGTGGTCCCGTCGGCAGTCTCCTCCTTGAGCATTGGGATCGTATCATACAATCGTCAAAGGAAAAGTGGATTCAGCAAAAATTAATCACAGAGAAGCAGCTGGCTGCCGCTGTCCAAGAAATTGCCAAAGAAGTCGACGAGAATCAGACCTACATGTCGTGGTATTCGGTCGTTGCACAAAAGGTAAACACTATTTCAAGTATTATAGTCTCGTAAGCTCACAAACGACGGCAACCATGTTTGCCTCTATAGAAAGGGTACAAGGGTCCTATTATTCACATTGAAGATTTTGACAATCTCAAGCGATGATGATAGTATGCGTCTACATAAGATATTAAAAACCATTACATATATCTCTCTCTTTCTTCATGCTTTGCTGTTTAGAAGCCTCCGAACGCGCTCGCACCAGACTTGGCCATATCGGCAAGGCCGCGCGAGATGATGAGGCGCTGGATCTGCGAGGTACCCTCATAGATTTGGAAGATCTTGGCGTCACGCATCAGCTTCTCAACGGGGTACTCCGTGTTGAAACCATTGCCGCCAAAGATTTGCACTGCATCGGCGGCTGACTTGTTGGCAACCTCGCTTGCCAGAGCTAACGGGACACAATACCAGACACGTGAATATTATACATCCATGATAATCCTCTCCTGCTCGGAGTAATGAGTTGCTCATACTTACCCTTGGCGATACTGGCATACCAAGTGTTTCGCTGACCTTGGTCCCGCATGTAGGCCGCGCGATACACCATCATACGTGCGCTTTCTGTGCCGATGCTAATGAATGTACTTTAGAAACCATGGCCCCCTCAAAATAAGCTTGTGTTACACTCACGCCATATCAGCGAGCATGAAAGCGACGGCTTGGTGGTTAAAAATGTGCGTGCCCATCGTCTTGCGCTCCAAAGCGTACTTAGTGGCCTCCTCCATGGCACGGCGGGCAAGACCCACAGCACCGGCGGCGACGAGGGGCCGCGTGATATCGAATGCATTCATGGCAATCTTGAAACCATCGCCAGGCTTGCCGAGCACGTTTTCCTCCGGCACGACCACATCCTCAAAAGTGACACCACGCGTATCCGAGGCGCGTTGACCCATGTTAATCTCCTTGCGACCGCGCTGAATACCGGGCGTATCGCCATCCACAATGAAACCGGTGAAAGCTTTGCTGGTGGGCACGTCCTGCTCCGTGCGAGCGAGGACAAAGAACCAGTTGGCATGGCCAGCGTTGGTGATCCACATCTTTTGGCCATTGAGCACCCACTTGTCACCTTTCTTGACTGCATTGGTTTTCAGACCAGCGACGTCAGAGCCGGCACCAGGCTCTGTGACACCATAGGAGGCGACGAGCGGCTCCTCCGTCATACGTCCGAGATACTTTTTCTTTTGAGCGTCGTTGCCGGCTACGACCAGCGGAGCCTCGGCGAGGTTGTTGGCCTCGATGGCTGTCTGGATACCTGTACAGCCGTACGCAAGCTCCTCAGAGATGATGGCGCTGTCGAGGACACCGAGGTCCATGCCGTTGTACTTGGCCTCAATGTGCGTGTTCACAAGGCCGAGCTCCCAAGCCTTCTTGATGATTTCTTTCCCATATGATTCAGTATTCATAGCAACCTTTCATCTGACTTTTACTCACCAAAAGGATACTTTCCAGTAACATCGTGCTCGGCCGCGACAGGGATAATTTCGTCACGCGCAAACTTGCGCGCCAGGTCCTGGATCGACTTCTGCTCCTCAGTCAAGGCAAAGCACATGCCCGAGGCTTCCTGAGCAACTGGAGCAGAGGTTGCGAAGGTGCGGCGACGAATCAGCGATGCAGCAGCGTGGCGGAACATAAGGTTTTGTGGAGAAAGAGATGAAAGGTGGAGAGAAAGGGAAGCCACGGGAAAATACAACTGATTTTTTCTCCACACTCATGTTTGCGGAGTTGTCAATGCGGATTACTTCTTTCACATGCAACGCCATGTGACGCACACAGTGCCATATCTCTTTCTATTGCTGTCCTTGTCACCGGTTGATTATGCAGATAGCCTGTGCAGTCCCTACAGCTCTGCTTTATATAGATTACCTTCTCAACTCGAGCGCAGAATGATTCTTGTAACTCCGGGATAGCAATGCAGCCACGCCGACACGCCGATCACATTGTGAAAAGTAAGGTCATAGCATGTTACACGAAGGTATTTGATTTCAATTATGAAAGAATGAAAATGTAGAGTAAATTGTATGTGTATATGTACAGATGAGAGAATAGTGTGAGGGCGACTAAGGATGGTACGGAGGAGGAGGTCGAGTCAGATGGGGTATGCAGAGCTGTACTGCTGTAGATGAGTGCTGGTGCTGCCATAGACGTTGCTGAAGTTCATGTTGCTGTGTCGCAGGGCTGGAGACTGAGAATGCACCTACATTGGCTTCCTCATCACTTGTGACGCGTCGGTCGTCATAAGGGCTTTTCGCTCGCTTTGGTGAAGTAATGTGCCCATCATTTCCATAAAGCTTTGAGAACTGAAGATAGTCGTTCCGTAGAGCCGCAGTATAGCAGGCTGCTGTCGTCGTATGAGGATGAATATCCGACTGCTGCATTTCTTCATTCAATTGTTGACGGCGGCGCCGGCGTTTGCGATACATGAGAAAAACAGCAATCCCAATCACGGCCGCGCCAAAGACGGCTGCTATTACGTGTACCACTTTGAACGTCGTTGTCTGGTGAGTTGCTGTACTGAAGCTACTTCCATCCATACGTCGTACTAGGGTAGATGGGATGTGGCTATTATCAGCAGAGGTTGTATGAAATGTGATACTGGCGTCATGTCGCAGCATGGATAAGGGGATGGGAAGTAGAGGGAACAAAAGAGCAAATTTTTAAAGAATATTCCTGTAATAAAGTATATATATGCATATATCAATGGAAAAAATGTACATGAGAGAAGGAGAAACAAAAGAAGAGACGGACGTGCTCGAAGCGCAACTACTGGGGGCCGTCAGTAATGAACAGAAGGAAGAGACTCTTGCGAATTCCTTGCATTCTAATGCGGAGCGTCAATCCAACGCCAAATAAAAAAAAAAAAAAAGCACAGCCCCTCCATGCTTGCCCATTTGCATTGGCAAATAGGCTATTGTATTTCCGTTGGATATTTGCCACTAGCGTTTTAGTCATTTGGCAAATGTATTTTGACAGCTTTCCATTTCATATTTTAACGTGTTGCGTTACTGGAAGGCGTGGACCGATACTTAATGACGAGTTTCTAAATTAGGATATGTTTACCTGCGACATGATGGATGCACAGATCCATGTTCCTGAAAACGTACTTCACGCAAAGTCTGGTATCTAAATCATACAAGAGGCCTCAATCTTGGAGTCGACGGTGACTTCATTATTGCTTTCGCGACTGTGGAAATTTGAGAATGTCAGGAACGAAAGCAGAAGTATGGGTAAGGCTATTGGCGCCTTTTAGCTCCTCATATTTTTCTTTACCTTTTCCCTGCCATTCTATGTATTTTATCTATTTCAACAAAGATTGAAAAAAAAGGGGAAGAAGCATGAGACGTACAAACTATATAGAAATTATAATGACAGCATCTCCTTTTTGCATGATATCCCCTGGATAATATGTATAACATGCGGTATGGCTAATCTAATTTTTATTATCCTTCCTTGCTTTTTTTCTTTGTTGTTTCTTTTGCTATGCTCAAGCGAATCTTGGCTACCGATAATTCCGAGAAAAAAAGGTACACTGGCTGTGCGCGAACATTTGAATCACAAGTCTCACTCCAAGAGTCGGCCCAGCAAAAATGGCCCATTGAGCATGAATGGCATATGTCCTGCACAAAAGGTAACGTCACTTTTTTAATCTCTCGGATGTACAGTGTTTTTTTTTTTTGACGCAGAGCGAACAGACGGCAGACGAGCGACAGCAAGCTGCTATCGACCAACACGTGCAAAAAGGCATCGAATTTCACGAGCTCGGCCAACTCGAAAAGGCGACGCACCATTTCAGACTTGCTGCCAAAGACGAGTCACCAGTCGGCATGTTTCTGTATGGCATATCGCTACGCCATGGATGGGTACATGCACCAAAAGCTTTGTGTTTTATCCTTCTTTGCTGACGACCCAAGCCGTGTGCGCGTGTGTGTCTATATGTGATAGGGCTGTAAACTCAACACGTCCCTCGCTTTTCAGTATCTACAAAAGGCAGCCGAGCATGCGATTGACGGACTCCAACAGAAGGACGACCACAGCGTCGAAAAAATGAAAGGCGAATACGACGCCCTCCTCGCATCCAAAAAGGGAGAGCTCATCATGGCCATCTACGAACTCGGGGTGTCGTTCCAGCAGGGTTGGGGCGTCTCGCGAAGCCGAGAAACGGCGTTTTACTACTTTCAGATCGCGGCGCAACTGGGTGACCCGGACGCACAAAACGAGGTTGCTCACTGCTACTATACCGGTCAGGGCGTCAAGAAGGACGTGCACCGTGCAGCACAATATTACCGTAAAGCAGCAGCCCAGGGGCGGGGTATCATGGGCAACTCCTGGATCTTCAAGTCCAAATACGACTCATAATGACAAGGTTACCTCTGCCCCCATATCATCTATATCTTTGCATCGATTGCCCTCGCTCAAAAGCACACCATAGTCTACGTTGAAATATAGGCCTATTCTTCATTTCTCAGCCAGCCAACCGAAGCTTTATGAACCAACATACAGATGCTGCAAAAGTATGCCAGAGAGTTGACTGCGTAGAGCATGATGTAGAGAATTCTCATCAACAGTGCATCGTGAACACACAGTTCTTGTACCCTTCTTAAGACATCCTGTCATACACTTCTTCATATACCCCCTCTAACAGGTAGGCGGCTTTGCACGCCGTTTCTTCCTCTCATGTAGCCTGACTTATGAGCAAGTATTTCTATTACGACGGAAGCTCACTTGCCTTGCCAACTCGGTCACACCGGCCAACGCGCGAGCCCGGATTTTGCCCACAGTCTCTGTCACTTACAACCATGATAGTAAAGTTGTCTGATAATGCCAGTTGTTTATGTTACTTATGAAATTTGGCTCAAGGTGTACGGCGGGTATTTGCTCTGAGCAAAAGTCATCAGCCGCTTGACAGACTGGATCCATTTTCGTGACGTCTCATCGTTCAACACGTGAGCGACTTGCGACGAGAAAATCTTCTCGCGGGCCGAACGTTCGTGAATACTATGAGATAGATTTAGCTGTATGTTATATCATGTCTATGCTTATAGGCTTACCCAACCATGGTCACACCAATAGGCCAGGGTGCATTGCCGATGGAAAGCTGAAGATAAGAGTCCTGTGCATCACGGTAGCGACGATCTTGCATATGGTGTGTGATCTCTGCTACACGCATCAGAATATCTGCCTCGAGGGTCTACAGTAGTATGTCAGGATGTCTTTCGATCAAGTGAGCTTTCCAAGTTACTTGCCCGCTTTTTAAGCTGCCGCAGCAACGGTTTGATATACTCGGACGTTTGCTTCTGGAGGACAGCTTGTCGCTTTCCCTGGGTGGTTTGCTTCTCTTCTTGAGGCCGGGCTGCCATGAATTCCTCCCATTCTTCCATTGTGTGCTATTCGACATGTCAGATACCCGACCCATAGTGAACGGAACGGTAGTGTACTTACCACCAGATAGGCATAGATCTGTAGACACAGCTTGTCCCGATCTTCCTTGATGAGCTTGAGATTGATAGGCTCGACTTGCAAGGCTTGTTTCTTGGGCTTTTTTGCAGTGGCTGTCTCGTTTCCACCCTTCTTCAAAACCTCGAGACGCATGCCTTCTTCCATTTCTTCCAATTGTCGCATGAAATCATTGCGTTGGCCCTACAGGCAAGAGTGAGTATCCTTCGTGAGTAATAAACTGCTTGTATGAACGCACCTCATCGGTTTGTTCTTCCATGAGCTCCAGGGCGCGCAGACGGATCTTGCATTGTTTGTCGGTTTCTGCAAAGAGACGGATGGGTTGTCCTTTGGCGCGCAGTCGTCGAATAACTTCTTCGCGGGATATATTAAACGCCTCTACCTCTTCCTAATAGAGCTATGAGTACACTCGAAAAATAGTGAAGCCCACTGCTACCTTCTCTTCCGACTGTTCACGGCTGTTGGTCTGTTTTTCTGGCGCCTTGTCCTTTTGTCGAAGTTTTTCCTAGAGGTGAACGATCAGATCCTCGACGCTAGATCTTGAGATCTATGACGCCTACCTCCTCTTCTCTCTTCTTTGCTTTTCTCTGTGTATTGTTAATTCAGAGTGAGTGTGTTGTTTGAATGAATAATGAACCGACTGGACCTCGTTTTCTTTCGCAATGCGCTCCTCTTCTTGTTTTCGATATTCTTCTTCCCGGATGCGCTCTAATTCGGCTCGACTAACGTATTTCTTTTTTTGACCTGAGCTGACCGTCTCTAGCGTTTTCCGCTTCTTGGACATTTCTGCGTTGATTGCTGCCTGTAGTGCGTCCATTTCGAATGTATAAAGCAAAAAGAAGTAGGGCACAATTAGACAGGAAATCGGGGGAAGAAAATAGAATAGCCGAACGTAGAGCGGGAGAGTCACATCAAGGGCATGAAAGAATTGCCAAGGGCATGAAAGAATTGCCTTTGCATACTCCTGGTGAGAGCACCTAACTGTATCCATAATCGACTATGTGTGCTCTTTTCTTGACTAAAAACATATAATGAAGAAACAGAGTGCAGTGTTGATACATGGTATCCTATAACGGCATCCAACATAGGTACAACCATTATTTATCCATGATGACTTTTTATCTTCCCTCATCAAGTCATATACAGTACTGATTTGATTGCATATTTCACACATATATTACTTATGAGCATTCATATAGATTGCACTGACGAGCTTCAGCTTGTTATCCGTGGCAAAGCGCCTAATGTCGAAAGCAGAGCGGTCGCTGGGGAGCTCCTCGAGCATAGGGAACATGCTTTGGTTGGTCTGGGGCTGTTGAAACAAGGCAAAAACATAGCGATGTTCTTCAATATCAGGAGCTTGATAAGGTGTGTATTGGTGGACAGGAGACATGTCAGCGACGGATGTGCCTGGTTTTGCGCCATCAATGTTGGTTACGACCCAGTGTCGCATAAATTGGCTGGGGTGATCGGCATCGAACTATGGAAAGCGGTTCATATGCATGTAAGAATGGTTATGAAAATTCTGACTATCCATTGGTCGTACCATAACGAGCGTGTATTGAGCCTCATGGTCCGCGTTGGAAAACCAAACGTGGGGAGCGGATTCAACCTCTTCTAACGTAATATCTGTTCCCGGAGTCAGTTGCTTGGTAACATGGTAGGTAATTCGCAGCTCGCTCGTAGGCTCAAAGTCATCCAGAACTAGTATACAGTAGCGAGACATGAGGAGAAACGTACGCATAATATTTCATTCGACATGTATACTTCTTACCATTAGGGACGATACCGCCGTCCTTGAGACTCTGCTTGATGTTTCCAAGGCTAGCAGCACAAGCAGAGTTGACCAGTGCAAAGGCGAAGAGAAAGGGAGCAGCGACCTTCATTGTAACAAAAAGTATACAGAACAGAAGCTCAAATATGTCCACTTATATGAATACGTACTATGGATGTTACGTATAGAATATTTTTAAGTCATGTACAAGGAGCACCTCATTGGAATTGGCTCTACCATAGCAAACTGGAGCTGCGGAGCGTATGCCTCCAATTATATTGATTCTCTCACAAATTAGACCGTTGCATAAGATGCCGGTCGTGAAGAGAATCCGCAAAGATGCATTCTCTGGACGGTATGCGCTACGTTTGGACTTTCCTGTACCGATGTGCACATCCAATAATGGAAATGCATTTATGTAAGCTTAGACATATCAAGAGAAAGAATGCTTGCATAGCTTATCCTTCACAGCAAGATCGAACATGTACACACTATGCGACTTGCCAGCTCCACCTTTCATCAGAGAAGCCATGGGTTTCTTCAATGGCAGGTAACCCTAATATCAGCGGTACAGCGTGCGTATATGAAGTTCATAGAGGTAAGAGAACGGCTGTAGCCGAAGTAAGCGGTTGTCGTGCCACGGAATGAATGTAACGCTGTTTACGGTCCAAGTTTGCTCGACCTTATGCGTATCATTAATTAGACCTGTCTGAAACTATTATCGATACGGAACTCATACTCTGCTACTTCACCTTAGGTTCACTATGATCGCTCTTATTTAATATATGCTTATCTGATCCTCGGTCCAAGCCTTTAGGGTCGCTGATCTTCGGGTGTCACAAGCGAAAAATCAAAGTTAAACAGGAAAAAAGCACTTTGTCACTGCAAATTTACTACATACTGTAGGATGCGTGACGCATCAACTCTTGGTTCAATAGAGAGCCGACTCTCTACTCCAGCAGACTCTTTAAAAGAAATTGGGCAAATCCGCGAATAAGTATTATTTTCACACTCAATCGAGTAAGCACGCGTAAGTCGGTTTTATTTTAGGTGAATTTCAGATGTGTCATTGAAGTCCCGCAAAGTAAACAAAACTGCGTTCGTAATACAAAATGCAACAATTACTGCTTCTTCACACAGCACATCATGGCTACCGACACCGTTATCCTTGTATGCGAATTCAAAATATCCAAAGCACTCCCATTTAAAACTTGTCTTTCTTTGTAGCATTGGTACTCTCTGTCGCCCTTTTCGCAAAAAGTGGCCTGGATGCTCAACTACAAGAAGGTGGACTACAAAACAGTAACAATTTCTCCCATTGAACCGCGGCCGAACCGCCGCCCATTGGACGGTGGCTACCGCAAAGCACCTGTCCTTCAGATTGGAAATCATGTGTACTGTGATAGCAAATGTATTCTGAACGAGCTGGAGAGGAGGTAATGGACGAGATCATGGCTGTACAGAAAAATCGGGTCGTATTCATAACGTATCCAGATACCCTGAGCCGACTTTATATCCCGCCGCACCAGGAGGTTCCTCTGAGCAGACCAAGGCCCTCGCAAGAAGTCTTGCGAACTGGCTCGACAATGACCTTTTCCTGGCCATCCCCACTCAGTTTGATGTGAGCATGATGCCCGCACCTTTCCTCAAAGACCGTGCTGCGTTCATGGGCCGAGACTTCCCGGGAAGAGAAATCGCGCCCTTCCTCAAGGGAAACCTGCATTCGCAGCTCAAGCTGGCATCCGAGCTTGTTGGCGATAAGACCTGGATCTTAGGCACAGAAACGCTCTCTGCTGTTGATCTCCATATGGCCATGGATACTTTTTTTGCCATTAATGTGCTCACGCCTACCTTTGTGATCGAGAACTTTCCTGTCCTGATGGACCACTTTCAGCGCGTGTCCGACGCGGTGAACACAGACCGTACAGAAGAAATGCCTTCTCTGTCCGAAGAGGAAGCCCTCCAGATTGCCAAAGCGGCCAGTGGATCAGGTCCGAGCCAGACGCAACCCTTTTTGCCAGAGCTTAAGCTTGGACAACACGTGTCGGTAACCCCACTCGATACAGGACGTGTTCCAGCCACGGGCGTGCTCGTATCGTTGACTTCGGAAGAAGTCATCATACAAAAGACCACCGATGTGGCTGGCAGTGTCTACATTCACTTTCCCGTTGCTGGATTTATTGTCACTCCTGCTCAGGCCAGCTTGTAATAAAGATATCATTTTGTACTGTGCTCCGTCTGCTCAGTCTGTTTACGCGTGGATATGTCGAACCAATTTTGGAAATTGAAGCGGGCTTTTCAAGGTCACTGGAGCCAAGTTGTTCACCTCTCTGCTTGTTCTTTTTGCCAGAGATCTTGACACAATGAATCCCTCTTCACGAAGCGTACGTTGCAATCAAATTGTTGTCACGATCGGCTCATACGTTTACTTGTCATCTAGGCTCGTCTACCGCCAGAGGTGAATCGAGTACTCTTCGTAAGGTTGGTACAAAGCAAAGCAAAGCAAAAGCAACGCAGAGCAACGCAAAGCAGAGAACAGATTCACTGATCTAGATCTCGTCGTAACATACGATAGAAACCTGCCATTCAAGATCACAACCGAAGAAATGTACGAAGTTTTTGGGAAATACGGCCCTATTCGTCAGATTCGAGTGTAAGCTTCATTCAACAACCTCATTTCGAAAACTGATCAGTCCGTTTGTTGTTCCAGTGGTAACGCAGCAGACACGCGTGGCACGGCTTTTGTCGTCTACGAGGACATTTATGATGCAAAGAACGCTTGCGAACACCTCCAGGGCTTCAACATTCTCGGTCGCTATCTCATCGTGCTCTATTACCAACAGAACAAGGTGACAAAGAAGATGAACCTCGCAAAGAAGGAAGAGGAGCTGCGAGACCTCAAAATGTGAGTATTGCAGAAGCTATTAGTACAAAGGTACTCATGGAGTATGTATAGGCGTTATGGTGTTGGCGATGAAGATTAAGTATGTATATCCAAAAACTCGCGATGGATGCAAGTTATCTGTCCATTATTGCACAAGGGCAATTGCATGCCAGTGTAAATGCATCTTCTTTTCAAGTCATCCTCGTTAATAAAAGGCGGCAGTTTTCCTTGGCAGTTTCGTTTGTTACATGACAATGCAGAGTTGTACCCGCACACGGCGAGCGCATTATGAAACGTGTTATCCCTTTCGAAGAATGCGATACGTGTATGTCGCAGGAACGTTGAATGCCGTGTAGGTTAGCTATTATATACACTTGACGTAAATGTCGTGTTGATGGATATAATTAGTAGATAGGCATTATCCATTGATAGATTTTTCATTGCAGAGGGCATCAAAGAACAATGCCCAAAAGAAGCAGATGAATTTGTGCGATTTGGGTCCGAATTCTCTCCTTTCTATCCATTTATTACATACTGTATATGCGAGTAGTAGCTTGTTCAAGGCCACTTCTACTTGCGAGTGTATGCGCCATCTGGCTACTGGCACCACTCTTGGTCAGTGGCTACATGCACGAACCTCATCCACCCTTCACAGTCACAACCCCTCAAGAGGGGCAGCGCATTCAACGAGGCCAAACCGTCAATGTCACCTGGTAACCCATCAACTAACCCTCCATTCCCCACGATCGCTGTTCTCATGACAACGATATGAAAAAGGGAGATGGTCCCGGGCACCACGTACCCCATATATGGTTATGCAGCATCAAGAACGGCAAGAACAATAGGTAAACTTACTTCATCGATACATTTAAGGTATAGCAAACACATCCTTGTTTGCCTAACGATTTTTTCCTGCTTTCTGCTAGCTGGACTAGTCAAGCCGGACGCTGCACGAAACGACCGCTATATTCGAAATATCGAAACCTACCTGATGCTCACCGATTCGTTTTATGAATGGACTGTGGAAGACGATATCGATCCTGGCACCTATCGCCTTGGCATTGGGTTCTACTTCCACGAAGACTCACCTATATTCCACATTGAGTAGAAGAAACAAACACAAAGTTAATCGCAAATATACAATGATGGCTGCATTCAATACGCGACTAAATGATGCGATATTGCGGACGACAAACTGCTCCTCACCAAATGGTCTGCTTAAAGTCTGTCAATCTACAGGCCAAATAACCAACCTTTTCCCTTTTCTAACTCGTCCCGTCCTTGATGAAACTGTCTGCCTCGATTTTGGCGGTGATGCTCGGCACCGCTTACGCTATCCCGACACCGGGAAAGCACAAGGTATCGCTACATCGATACAGTAATAATTCGACGTACTCGTTCCTTGCTGCGGCGAAAGAGAAGCAGATTGGTTATCAGCATGGGAGCGGTAAGTTTGCGTATCAATTGCAATAGGACTTGCCTCACATCCAAGCAGGATACTACGGTGCTATCACGCTTGGCAATCCACCCCAGAGCTTTAACGTTGTGTTTGACACGGGAAGTGCTGACATATGGGTCGTCTCCTCTCAGTGTACATCTGTTGACATTTGTCTCGATCACGAACAATACACACCCTCCAACAGCAACTCTTACAAAGCCCTGGATGGAGACGAAGCCGACCCTATTCATGAAGACAAGGAAGACGACGACGATGACGATGACGACAAAGAGGAAGATGAAGAAGGCGAAGATACACAGCAACAAGTAGAAGAAGTAACAGCTAGCAAAGTATCCGGGAACATCATCGACGTGTGGTATGGTACGGGTCACATTACTGCACGCCTGGGGCGCGACACGCTCAGTGTAGCTGGCCTGAGTATCACCGACCAGGTGGTCGGCGATGCAACGAACCTATCACCCGAATTCACTGGAACCCCGTTTGACGGTATTTTTGGTTTGGGTCTGTCCGGGTTGAGCAGCTCACCGCCAAACCCGCCTGCGTTCTACAACATGGTGGAGCAAGGAGTGGTCGACGAAGCTGTGTTTGCATTCTACACTCAACAGGACGGCGGCGAAATTGATTTTGGCGGCATCGACCCGACACGCTTCACCGGGGACATTCACTATACCAATGTGATCGACTCGCGTTACTGGATGATCAAGATGGATAACTTTCAATTTGGCGGCAACACGTTCGGCTCCCGTAATGCGATTGTGGATAGTGGTAAGTGATACAAATCATGCGACCTGATGTTATTTGCATGTGGACTAATAGAAATGGTGGAAACCATATATTTTCCTGCTGCTGATTGCGCTCAGGCACGACTCTGATTATAACCTCAGACGAAGACGCAACGGCTATCCATCACACGATCCCAGGTGCGCTCAACAATGGTGATTCGACCTGGTCTGTTCCTTGCGAACATGTGGACAAACTGGGCTCCCTGGTATTAACAGTAGACGGCGAGCAGCTGGCCGTTTCGCCGCAGCACTACATACTGCAACCCGTGAGTGAGACGAGCTCGATGTGTCTGTCTGGTATTTCGGGGCAAAATCTCGGCGCAGATAATACCTGGATCCTCGGTGACGCTTTCATGAAACAATTCTATACGGTACATATCAAAAATATCACAGCTTGTTTATTAGGATCGCTGACACAAAGAGTTAGGTGTTTGATGTCGGAAACAACCGGGTAGGCTTTGCCAACGCAAAGCAGGACGTGTAGAGCTTAGACTGTCTTTCCCTGATTTCCTATCGTTCATCATTGTGCTTCTCCTTTCCCTTGCCCTCTTTCTCTTCTTCGGCCGCAAGAGCATCATAAATCCTTTCGAGCTCATGTGTCTTTGTATCCGGTATAAATTTGACGGTTTCCAGCTGCTGTGCACCGCTGTGTACGCGGATCAGGTTGGAGAGTCGTAATGCGTGTTGGTTCATGGCTCGGAAGACTTCGCCCTGTTCAGAAGCATATTGAGCCACGGTGATGCCTTGATTTGTTTTTCTTTTTTCGGCGCATCTCTTACCCTTTCATGTTTTTTAGCCGAGAGTGGTTCATACCATATACTACATGTGCGAAGGTTTCGCGCTACTTTGATCTATTTGTTTTTACTGTTAATTTTTTGCTTTGTGTCCTTCGATTTCGGGACGAGTTGTTTATTTACTTACATCGCGTATTTGTATCCAAGTGGGGGTTACCAAGGAAGTTGGTAGAGGCTCAATTGCGCACATGTTATTGATACCTCGCCGGATGCGGGTTGCCATTTGCATTTGTTGTCTGGAAGGAGCCTTGTCCCCGTCCGAAGGTGTTCGGGCTCGTACGGTCCGGACACGCTCGAGGGCCATAATCGTAGCTGCTGGCCGGGATAACTGGTTTTCATTTGTTTGGCGTTATAGTCGTTCCTTTGGGGTACTAGGGATCTCGGGTGCTTACTTTATCATCGAGACCTTTCCTTGATCTCGACCTTGATTTGAAGTATTTGAGATACTGGCCAGGGATCATGATGTCATCCATCTTGTGATCCTGATTCGGTGTGCGTGCACGGACGGAGGTGTGGATCAGTCGTCGGCTGGCAACGCATTGCAAAGCTCTTCGTATGCCAAACATTGTGGGCAGGGTATATGAAAGCCTTTAATTACCCGCTGACCGTTTCTGAGGACAAAAAAAAGTCAGCGTGACCCATCCAGGTGCGTCAATATTCCACAACATTGATGGTGTGATAGCAAGAAGGAGAAAAAAGAGATCATCAGAAGGACATACACTAAGAAATACACGACAGCCACGTGTCTTGATGGATCCACAAAGAATGAACAAATCAACACACACTTGCTCCATGTGTCTGTTATCGGGTAAAGGTTTCGTTCATTGGATTAGCTTTCTGCATTTTTAAACAACGTCCCGTTCACCAGACATGAATTCCAGCTCCTCCTTCTCTCTCTCTTCCTTCTCTCCCTTACCCGCTTTTCTTCCTACCTCATCCTGCCCTCCCGCTTTCTCCCTACTCGCTTATCATCATGTTCGAAAGGCCAACACGGGCTGTACTGACCCTCTCGTTTCTGGCAGCACTGCTTGTGGCGAACATGTCAGGTCCCCAATACGTTTATCCAACCTTCGGGACATCGCTCACCGCCAAATTTGGCTGGTCCGCGCTGCAGAACAGTCTTGTCAGCACGGCCAGCTTTATCGGCGTGTCCTTTTCGGGACCGCTCATTGCTTGGATCATTGAGCATTTTGGCATAAAAAGGCAAGCGCGCTTTTATTGATTTGTACGTTGACTTCCTTCATATTGACACAAGATGTGTTGGATTCTACTACAGTACGCTTCGACTCGCGGCCATCTTCGTTTTCGGAGGTCCGTTCATGCTCGCCCAAACGTATGCAGGTCATCTTCCATCGAGCGTGGGCCTATGTGCTATCTACCTCGTTCTATTCGGTATGGGTGGTGCTATGGCTTATCTGTGTGCACTCGATTCTCAGGTAAAGCCGACAAAGATACCACGGCAGAGGCCGACTCCTCATGTACTTCTAGTCGCACAACTTTAAATCACATCGCGGAATGAGCATGGGCATGGCCAGCGCTGCTCTGGGACTCTGCGGTGTTGTCTTTTCCCAGATCGACGATGTCTTCTTTCCTGAGGAGACTGATATGGACGATCAAACCTACGGTTTTCTAATGTTCATGTCGATCGCTATGGCAGGCGGCATGATCGTGGGTTCTTTCTTTTTAGGCCCATTGACACCAGTCGATACCCCTTCCTCCGAGCGTAGCACTCGTCACTCCTCCGCGCAGGACGTGGAGGAACGGCAGCCACTTTTGACTGTCGCCATGGTGGAAGAGCCTCATATCTCTGGGCTCGGCTTGTTTGCAGACCCAGTGGGTTTTGCCCTTTTCTCTGTCCTGTTTATCGTGCTTGGACTTGGCTACGTCTATCTGGCCGGGATTGGTCAAATCCTCATGTCACTCGCGTCACCTCATACTGGAAACCCACAGCATTTACGAAACATGCACGTCTCGGTCTTTAGTCTATCCAACTGCGCGGCACGCGCTCTCCTTGGAACGGCCAGCGATATCCTCAAGCAACGCTTTGGTATTCATCGGCTTTGGATCTTTTTGGGCGCATGCATCGGTTTATTGCTGAGTCTGGTATATCTCGTCACAGCCGTATCCGTCCAAGAAGCATTAATGCCCTGTACGGTCATGGTCGCTATCGCTTATGGTACTGTGTTTGGAGTTGCACCGTCGGCGACTAGCGAATTTGGAACCGAAGTCTTTGCTCGCAACTGGTGAGTTTCTCAAAATGCAATGACGCTGTCAGAAAACTGAACCGATTGCCACACGGAATTTTGTAGGGGTTGGTTGATGTATGCCCCCGCAGTGAGTAGCCAGCTCTTCAGTGTCTTGGCTGGTTTCCTGTATGATCGAGAAGCACGCCGACAGGGAGATCACTACTGCCACGGCGTATCTTGCTTTCGTGGGACATTCGTGATCGGCATTGTTGTTGCAGCTCTGTGTAGCATGACCGTTACCTGGGCTATCATGAAAAAGCGCCTTTACCGTCCTCTTGTATAAAGTACTCTTATACCCTTCTATTCAGCACCACTTTACCTGTACCTGTCTTGCAAATACACCCATAAGAACTTCTAGTCTCCAATAAGATATGAGGAGTGCCTGCGTCTTTTTCTTGGCAGGGGGCCGCTTACCATGCGCTAATTTCGCGGGTGGCTTCCTTCTGTCAATTATGCCTAGCATTCCAAAGTATACATCAGTGCAGCCAATGGTTATCTGGTACCAATGCATCTAATAGCTTGTCTCGGTCTTCACATTTAATAGACAAATGCATCGTTGAGCAAGGCCACACTTTTGATTATCTTCGAAGTGATAAAGCTACTCAGGATATTCTCTATATATGCATATGCATTTTTTCCCAGAGTCTTTCTCCGCAATTACTCTCGCCTAACGAGTGATAACGAAATACCTCTGATAATACTGATGATCTTTGCTTTACTTCATCACGGATAACTTGCTAAGACGTAGATGCAACAATTTCATAATATATTTAACCAAGCTCTAGTGCACAATGATGAGATTGTACTTGCATAAAGATCGTTCAGATTCTGAAGAAGGTAGAAGCCAGAAAGTACGGTATGGGGGTGAGCCCCTGTTACGCATTAATGATGTGCGGCGGCAGTGCAGTCGCTCGAACAGACCCCTGGGTGATATGATATTAGACTAGCCCACAATGACGGATCCTGTTGAGCGTAACACTACATAGCCACCCAGACGTTTCTTCAAGTTTGTACTTAGACAGTACTTTTAAACATGATTTGTACCACACGCGCTGTGTTCTTTGTGTGTATCATTGAAAATGGAAAATCCCATGCTGACGTGGCAAACGTTGTCGTTCTTCCCTTAAGGCACATACTTAGACTCGTCTGACAATATTGTTTTACATGGAAGTAGCTGTAAGAGTATCAAAATGAGATATCACGCATCTTAAATAACCCCTCCCCCCTGTCAGTCCAGATTCACTGCGGTGCTTGTATGACCGTAAACATGGTTCGCATTGACCGTCATGCTTGGCGTCATTCGATACCATATTTGTAAATTGGGCGTGAACGGGATCCAAAAAGTTTTGCAAGTGGGCGTGATAGGGAAACGTGAAATCTGTATATGCACAAGAATTAATATAATGAAGCCTGCCTCTGGTGACAGGGTTAATACAGTAGTCTGCGTGGAATAGAACGACAGATTCGAAGTAAACTTGTCAGCTGTGTATTTCGCGCTGCTACATAGGTACGAGGAGCGTCTATCTAAATACTCTCAGGTCTATACTTTGCGCTAGCATAACCTTATTATTCAAGCTCTCTGACGCTAATGTGCCTAATGTCTTCATGGCCCAAAAATACAACCCTCCGTCATCTCTTTTACAATGTATAGCAGACTCGATCTACATACTCGGCTTATATTTCTTCTCCCACGTACCCCGACTCTATTCAAGCTACAGAGAACACGCGCAGTGGTTACTGAATTCCCGATTTAGCTGGACTGGCCGAAACACATAAACAGCATGAGCTCATCAGCTCTTCAATGTCCAAGTATATGTATAGGCGTAGGGCTTCAAGATAGAATGATGGAGCCGATCAAGGGAAGGAAATCGTGATGGCGCCCAGGCATGCATGCATGCCCCAGCACCCTGCTGCGGATGCTGACCCACCTCCGCGTACGCGCGGGATTTGTGTCACAGTACCGGATATGATTGTGTAACACCGATATCCTCTTTACGCTCTTGCTGTCAGCTGTTTCCGTATCTTTCTTCTCTTCTTTGTTCACCATGACTGCCGATAAACCTGCTACCGCGACACTTGATAATATATCTAAATTGCTCCAAGATGATATACGGGTCAAAGTAGCCATTGTGGATATCGATGGCGCTCTCGCCGGCAAGGTCATCCACAAGGATAAATTCTTGCAAGTGATAGAAGACGGCTTTGGTCAGTGGCAGCCATTTGGGGAAGGGTGATTTCACTGATGTTTTCCTATCTTTAGGGTTCTGCTCAGTTGTTTTCGGTTGGGACCTTCATGACACTCCCTACACAACGGACGTCGAGTTTGCAGGCGAGGAGTGCGAGTTCCCTGATTTGATCGCGAAAATCGACCTTACCTCGTACCGTCGCATACCGTGGGAAGATAATGTGCCTTTTTTTCTGGCGCACCTGGTGAATCCCAAGAACTATGAGCGATTCTATGCTTGCCCGCGTTCTCTGCTGCAAGGTGTTATAGGTGACTACGCTCAACAACTTAGCATGACCGCATATTGTGGCGTAGAGTATGAATTTTTCTGCTTTCAAGGTGCGCGCTTGGTGCTATCGTCGTTGCAATCTCAGCTGATATTTGTTTGGAACTTCTTAGAAACAAGCGAAACGGCGGCCGACAAGGGCTATCATGACCTTAAGCCTCTCTGGCTGGGGGGTTGTGGTTACTCTTTACTTCGACCAACTCAGAGACAAGAGTTTTACTACAAGGCCTTTGACTGGCTGCATGAATTCAACGTACCTATCGAAAGCTGGCATACGGAGACGGGTCCCGGCGTTTTTGAAGCGGCGATCGCGTACACAGAAGCTGGTGAAGCAGGCGATCGCGCGACACTCTTCAAGACTTGTATGAAACAGATTGCGCTGAAGCATGGATTCATGGCCTCATTCATGGCCAAGCCGTATGCGGACAAGGCTGGCTGCTCAGGCCATATCCATTTCAGTCTTAAGGACAAGGAAGGTAAAAACGCGTTTTATCCATGGACGGAGGACCAGAAATCCGAGATACCCAATATGAGCAAGACCATGGTGGCCTTCCTTGCCGGTGTCCTCCGTGGCCTGCCGAGCATCATGGCCATCCTGGCTCCCACCGTGAACAGGTACGATTTAAAACTTTGTGAACACATGATGCATTGTGGGCTTGTCAGGCAACTCACCACTCACGATACAATGCAAGCTACAAACGCCTGACACGTAAATGGTTCGCACCTCAAGATGTATCGTGGGGCATTGAGAATCGAGCAGGTGCAGTGCGCGTGATTGTGCCACCTGTGTCTTCGCCTGCTGCCACACGTCTTGAAATGGTATGATACAAGATGACTTCACACTACAATGCAAAGTTAATATTGATTTCGACCTTTTTCAATCTTGCAGAGAGTAGGTGGCGCGGATATCAATCCTCACCTGGCCATTGCCGCCGTTCTTCGGTGCGGTTTCTGGGGGATTACTACTAATCAGACACTTCCTGTCACGGCTATGGATCTGAGCAAGAAGGACAACGCCGGTGAAACATTGCCCAAATCACTACTGGAAGCTATGTTGGCTATGGAAGCCAAAGGGTCCATTGCGCGTCAGGTACTGGGCGATGAGTTTGTCACGCACTATTGCAAGACACGGAGACATGAATGGAACCTGTGGCAGGAGGCAGTGACGACTTACGAGCTGGAGAGGTACTTGGAACTCATTTAAACTGATATGTTCCTGCGGTATCAATCCTACAGTAAAAACCACTTTTAATATTATCTTGGCTCTCGATATGCCTCAACCATTAACGTAATGCATCAAAGAGTATACACAGTGCTATAAGCTGACATAAAAGTGTATCTAACATTTCCGAAAACTCTGGTGCTTATTTTCTATATCATCAACGCGTGATTTTCATTTTAACATAAAAAGCAGGACTCGTAATCTTTCTGATGCTCGGTATTGGAGCGCCATATACTATAGAGCTCTTATTGGTATGGCTTTTAGACTACGGCGCCACTGCCTTGTGAGAGAGTATATTATTGGCATATGGAGCTCTTGTATTTCTGGGGAATAAATTTGTTTGCTCTATTGCCTTGTTGCAAAATTTGTGGAATCTATGACTGACCGATGTCCCGGTGAGGGTACACAAATATATGCAGTCATGTCAACGACTGACGAAATCTCTCATGAACATGTAATTAGAATTTGTTATCAGATGGATGGTGTGTGTCATCCAAAGCTGTTTTTATGGAGCATTGATTTGTAGTACTCACGTCTGGCATACTCGCATAAACCTCTGGATCGTTTCCCTTCAGACTATTTGGACAAAGACTGCACAGACGAGCAGTGCGTATGTACTCCACTGACATGTGTGCCCTGCTAGACTGTATATATGCAGGAGTAAGGGTGAGTTTTTGCCAGCAAGACACGTACATATAACGTGAGCTAAACAAGAAAGCAAAACGATCACGCGTTTGTTGGTCGTACCCAGTACAAAAGATTTCCGTACGAATATGGACTGATGCATCCTGTGGAATCGTGTGCTTCTGGCCGGCAAGTGCCTAACAAATTGTTTATTTTAGCTTGGCGGGACCGCGGAACAGCTTTGCTTTGGCTCCTTCGTGTAACATACATAAGATCAACGTCACTTGTTGTTTCGAATGTATTGGTTATAATGACGCCTGCCAATGTTACCGGTGGTACAGCTTGAGGAGGTGAGAAAATACAGGGGATTTTTCTAGCTCTTCGTCTCTGGGCCCACCAATAACGTCTAATTTATTAGGCCAGGGAGGGGAACCGCTTTAACGTGCCACAACAAACACAACAAAAAAGTACGTCTGCAATGAAACTGCATGTATGTGGGGTACATAGCGCTATGTGTGGTTTTATTGCATTTCTAATAGCAGGACCTAATTGCTCTGGCGGGAGAAAGAAAAAAAAAGTATGAGAACTTTTGTGAATTGCATAGAGAAGAGATTTTGCAAACGGATTCGAGAAAGTTGAAAAGAAGCACTGTGGAATAAAGAAGCCTAACATCGTCGTATGTAGCAAATATGTACAAAGAGCACCAAAGAATACAGTTACGTGTGGTATAAAGTAGAGGAAAAAGAACATATGTGCAGAAATAACAACTCAAAGAGAGTGATGGAAGGAGCGTAAGATTGCGGTATGTTGGCGTTGAAGCGGAAGATGATTATTTGGATCGCAGAAGAGCACACGACTTACGCGTATGTCCGTACTACAAACGGGAAGATCGTTAGTATCGGTGCAGTTGTGCTTCCATAGCATGCAATGTACCTGACCACAGTGATTACTATTATATATCATAGTGTTAGTGTTTTTTTGCAGAAGAAGGGTGACCATCGAGTAATGACATACCACTGACCGCCGGAAAGGTTCAAAGGTTTGACCGGTGGAGGCATTGCGAAGACGTTGAAAACCAGAATAAATTGAATTGCAGGGAAAAAGGGTTTCAAAAATTTGATAATTGTGGGGAAGTCGAGGCACCTTAAATAGACACTTGCATCACTTTTGCTTGGTGAGGTTAGTCTCGGTTGCAACTGCTTTGTATTTGGAAGAGTAATTTTACATCGCCACATGTAAAAAATGGAGAGTGGAGCGCACGAGTATAAACCTTAAAAGCCAAGGTGTTTCCACCCCATCTTGCATCTTATCTCCACACGCTAGATGCTGCATGCGGGAATGATCGGCCGCGCGTTCCGTCCCAGAGCGAACCAATCAAATGTCTCTGAACGACGGCGATCTCTCCACACTCGCGCTTTTAAAATGTCCTTCCATTTTCCACCGTCCCTGCCCGGACTTGCTCCGCCATGGATTCTTATCCCTTTCCCCCTTTACATCAGAGATGCTTGATAATCGCGATACATGTACACAAAGCAAGAAAGCGGGTGCTTATGTCTTTAGTCCCTCCCTCTTTGCTCCCCGCACAAAAAGATAAAAAGAACGGCATATGGGCGCCTCCCCCAATGAGCGATCCGATAATTATCTAAGATTGATCTGGGAAATACCTTTGTCCATGAATTAATGAGCAAGGACGACGAAAGACGCGCTGTGTTTCAGCCGCGAAGCTACCATGTACACCGTGTTTGCCTCACCTGAGCTCACGCGTCACCTCTCGCTTGGAATTTCCCCGCCAAAAGATTGGTCGCACATCATATTAGATGCAGGCGTATGTATGATGATTCGTTGTTTTTCCGCGCCAAGCGGTGACAGGCCATTTCATTGTGCTACAGCACAAATGGTATGCGATCAACCAAGATCCATGAGCGTACCAGACCGTGCTGAAGAGTGACCCTACACACGATCAATGATCTGCGTGAATTATCAATGTCATAGTCTGTGAGGTATTATCTTCGCTAAATCCATTTTAATTGCTCTTATGGGTTTTGTACAGGTGTATATGGTGAGGAAAACCGGACAGCATTGATGCGATTTCGAAACTCATCTTCCAAGATGGGCCTATGTTCTACATATGATCGCGAATATCAAAGCAGAGGACTACATTAAGTTTGCATTTTATAGTGAACATGAATTCCTCTCCGTTACGCAAACTTGTGGTGGCACAAGACAGTCACTTCTTTTTTCTGCCAACTACGGTAGTGCAAGACCTAAACCGTTTCGGGAGCCTGTTTAGCATAGAATATTCCCCGCCATGTTTTTGTGACCTGTCTTCCTGAGCTTCGCTGTATGTCTTAACTTTGCATATGGGTGAGGAATCCATATAAATTTTCATATTGTTTTAGGGCCCTTATTTCCGGGTGAAAAAGACGAGCCGCTCGACACTGCCAAGTTTCTATTGTGAGTGTCGTGCTTATACCCCGAGCATAGGAGAGTTCAACGAGATATTTCTTTTTCTCGCTGATGTATTACCGATCGAACTTCTTTAATAAGAATAATTGCTTGGTGATGGAAGCCATTAGTAACAAATGATTACTAGGTGTGTAAGCCGGGCATACTTAAAGCAGACTGTTAATGGTATATTTTGCACTATCAATATAATGCTACTACTTAAGGCATCATTCTGACAGTTCGTTTATAGTTTAAATCGCTGACATTACTTCGTCAAATGTGTGTTTCTTTTTTAGACCTGACTTGAAACGGTTTGGTGGTGTTCCTCTTGTTTTCCCGGAAGGCACCCATGCTGCTCCGTCGTGTTTACTAGTAATATGCACGAAACATGGGCGCTCTTCCCATAGGGCGTAAACAAAAAAGAATATGGAGAAATGAAGGCGTTAATGTGATTGTTTGAAATACGCGCAACAGCGCCGAACAAGAAAATAATGTGTTTCTGACCGTGCCTGAGTCCCACATGAAGGATAAAATATGACTGATTAATCATTATAGACAAGTAGTAACCCTTTTGTCTTGGAAACTCTCGGCTTGCAAAGAATGAGCGTAATTTTCAGTCCTACGAACATCCTCCGCTTCATGCAGCATTAAATATAGTCTAACCGACCAACAGGGGGCTGTGTAAAGTAAAATGTGAGGAGCGCGTCCCGAAACGCCAAGCGCTGATATTCTCAGTCCTACTTCCACTGCATAAAAATATACCAAACCACATCTTTCAATGGCCAGTCGGATAGATGCGCGTCATTCCAGGAGCAGCAGTACTAGCACCGGCATTCTTCCGGATTTAGACGACGCAACTCGACAGCGTTATAGCCATGATGGCAATCTACATCAAGACGGCGACGACAGCGGCATACCACTCATGATGATTGGTGGTGAAGATGCAAGCATCGAACCTAAACATGAGATGGCTCTCGTCAATCGTCTTGATAGACAACTATTACTTTTTGCTATGCTAGGAAACCTTGTCAAAGCACTTGACAACAACAATCTAGGTACGCGTCTCGTTGAGTGTGCTATTTGATTTGGAAACGCGTGCATGCTTCTCTGATTTAATAAGCATATCAATCAGGCAGTGCCTTCATCAGTGGTATGGAAGAAGAACTGGCTATCACTGGCCTTCAGTATAACTGGATGGGCGTCCTGTTCATGTCTGGCTATCTCGCGTAAGGACGCTGCACCAGATTGCTTCCTATTCGTATTCAACGCCCCTACTTTTTCGGTTCTCTCCTTCATAGTATGCAGATACCTTCCAATATGCTACTGGCGAGAATGAATCCGTCAAGCTATCTACCCGCCCTTGAGTTTGTATGGTCTATACTGACCGTTGCCATGGCATGCGTACAATCGGTGCAGTCTGTATACGTGATTCGCTTCCTGCTCGGTCTCGCCGAGGCTGGATTTTACCCAGGGGTACCACACACAAAGTCCTTCGCAGCACTTTAAGACTAAATCTCTTGTCCGTCAATAGATTGTGTTTTTGCTCGGCACATGGTATACTAAGCGTGAGCTCGGGAAACGAATGGCGTTCCTCACGATCTGTCATTATCTTGGCGCCGGCGTGAGTGGTATCGTGCAAGTGGTCATGCTTAAGACAATGGATGGTGCCTTAGGTGTCAGCGGGTAAGTAAGGATAAAGACCTAGAAGAGATTTGGTATTAAGTGGCATTGGTACGATTCTATGTGTAGATGGAGATGGATGTTCCTTTTTGACGCCTCCCTTACTTTGGTACTCGCTTGGTATGGTCGGAAAAACTTACCAGATTATCCACACAACACTCCATGGCTGAACGCAAAGGTTTGTCTCTATTTTCTTATTAATAGCTTTTTATCGACAGTGCTTCTGTAGGAAAGAGACCTTGCCATGCGACGGCTGGGTAGCAGCAGCCCAAATACTGGTATGACAGCAAGCATGATGGGGTCCCAAGGGCTGGCTGGATCAAGAGTAGGACCCTCGCCGCTCTGGTCTTTATTGAGCAACAAGTACATGTATCTTTTTGTCATCACATGGGCGACGATTCATATATCTCTGGGTGCTTGCACTGTGATGGGTATCGTTGCAAAGAAACTGGGTTATGGTGCTGTTACAGCAAATCTCCTTGGCACAGTAAGCGATAAGAACATGTCATATACCGTATGTCTCACATGGGGATTCTCGTACGTAGCCAGATACGCTTTTGACGATGGCTGCTGGATTATGTAACGGATTTATCAGTGATCGGATGCGCTCACGCTTCTGGTGTGTATTCTGCCCCATGTTCCTGGCGCTCTTTGGGTGCAGTATGCTTTCATTATTCGTCCAGCCTTTCAGTTTACTTTACGCTTCCTTTATTTGTACACATGTGGGTCTTGGTGCCACGACTTCGGTAAGCTGTCATGATCGTTTTGAACGGAGTCTGATCACACTGTTGGAATAGGTGATTATGACATGGGCCAGCGAGGTCATATCCAAGGATATCCGTGTTCGAGCGCTGGCGATAGCCACCATGAATACATGCTCGTCTATGATGTGGCTCTGGGCTCCGCTTGTGCTCTGGCCTGTGACAGGTAGGCGATCCATGAAAGTAGGCTTGTCGTAGTAAACACAAAGTATATTCGTCACTTGCATAGATGCGCCTCGATATCGTAAGAAGTTCTCTCCAGAATCATCTAGTTTGACGCTCACCTACCCTCGTTCTTACAGATACCGGATTTTCCGTAAGCGCTTTATGTATCATTCTTGCAATTATGAGCGTGTCCCTTATCGGATACTTTCAAGCACATGATATGGCCAAAGGCGTGCGAAGAGCAGGTGGACGTAGTATGGATTCTGCTACATGGCGCACCAGCGAGGAGAAGAACATTATCGGACGATGATTCTATACAGTTCAGACTAGAAACAAAAAGTAAAGGAAAACAAACGACCAATTATATTTATATTGCTTCTACGTACAAAGCACAACACCAGCTATAACGCATCATATATCCATAGCAGAACCCATATCCAGAATGTCACCCTGGGACCGTCTTTTGGGATCGCCTTCGGGTATATTATCTGGGCTTGACCTCCGTCGCCTTCTGTTTTGCTGTTCATGGCTGTCGGTGGAGGTGGGTACGCCGTTAACCTGCCTGGCTTTGTAGATAGGTTCGTATTCCTGTAGGGACAGATACAGTTAGATTGACAAAACTGATTCCCGTTTCTACCTACGCCAAGCTGGCTCCGAAACGTCTCGTTGGGATTGATGCATAGACGTCGGCTTTGGACATATTGATATGCTTGGACGGCGTTGAGACCGAAGGTCTCCATGGTATAAGCAATAACGAAAGCCGGGCTACGCGACATGCCGCCGTTGCAGCACACGAGAATCTTGCCGTTCTTCTCAATAACATCTCGGATGTAGGTTGTGCTTTGCGGAAAGAGTGGTATCAAGTTCTGCATGGGCGAGTCAAACACCTCGACCACTTTGAAGACGAACTGGTTGGCAAGCGTCGCCGTGCTCCGAAAAAGACGGAACTCGTTTTGGTCCAGGAAGCATAAGATATGGGAAATCCCCAGTGTATGAAGCTTTTCCGTATCTTTGCAAGCAGAAAAAGGACCCAGAAAGAGACCTGTCTAGATAATATAGGACGATAGCAGCGTTCATGAGACCATGGGTTGATCCAGACGATCTATTATCGACTACGTACCACAATTTCCTGCATTTCTCGACGCATTTCGTAGCGCCAGTCATCAATAGTAGATTTTGCATTCTCAGTGGCGAAGAATTCTGGCGCCAAGGTTCCTGGCAAGGTCTGGACTTCATGTTGCATGGTTGCTGTCGTTGTCAAGTGCGAAACCAAGCGAGGTGTCTTTTGAAGCTGGGAGTCAAAAACGGCATAAGCGAAAATCAAATTCAATCGATTCAATCAACGATCACGGATCCTCACAAATTCTGTCTCGTACATTTTTATGTCTTTTGAGAGACGTAGCATCTATTATCACCTGCGTGTTTCCACAAAAAAAAAAAAAAAAAAGCAATCAAATAAAGTAGTCTGTGTTATCAGCTCAATGGTAAGAGTAAATGAAAATATGTTGGTTTTCTATTATTATTTTTATCATTAGTCTTTTACTCATGTTCAAAATATCCCTTTTGACGTATGCAAGCGGACCTGAAGTTGTGCGGATGCACATGCTCCCGAAGCGTGACTGATTATAGACCATTAAAGTGGGTACGGTAACATCAAAACAGCACAACATTTGGGACTTTGCTATATGGGTGACTCAGAACCTGGTATAGATAGCAAAAAAGCACCGGGTCAATTCGCCAAAAGATGAATCACCTTTTCGATCGCCGCAGAAATAAAATTTTTTTAAACGAGCAACCCCAGTCGCTGTCATTCTTTCTTTCTCCACTTTATAACACACAAAAATGGCTGGTGAAAAGGGCAAGGTTCTTCTCGCGTACTCTGGTGGTCTTGACACTTCCTGCATTCTCGCTTGGCTCATTGAGCAGGGCTATGAGACCATGGCCTACATTGCTGACGTCGGTCAGGAGGAGGACTTTGAGGCCATCCGCCAGAAGGCTCTTCAGGTTGGCGCCTCCAAGGTCTTCGTTGAGGTACGTAAAGCCCATCTCATACTATATATCATACTAAGCAACGCTGCAGGACCTCAAGGAGGAGTTCGTCAAAGAGCTGATCTTCCCGGCTATCCAGGCCAACGCCATCTACGAGTCTATCTACCTTCTCGGTACCTCGCTTGCCCGCCCCGTCATTGCCCGCCGTCAGATCGAGATCGCCGCTCGTGAGGGCTGCCAGTTCGTTTCCCACGGCTGCACCGGCAAGGGTAACGATCAGGTCCGTTTCGAGCTGGCCTACTACGCCTTGAACTCGGACATCGAGGTCATTGCTCCCTGGAGACTGCCTGGTAAGCGAGAAACTGCACTATGCTTGGTGGGAAAAGATTAGCTGATCAGCGTCCTCTAGTTTTCTTTGAGCGCTTCGCTGGCCGCAAGGATCTTCTTGCGTTCGCCGCCGAGAAGGGCATCCCTGTCGTCCAAACCGCCGCTAAGCCTTGGTCGACCGATGAGAACCTGTTCCACATCTCGTACGAGGCTGGTATCCTTGAGGACCCCAACGTTACTCCCCCCAAGGACATGTGGAAGCTGACCGTCGACCCCGAGGATGCTCCCAACACCCCCGAGCGTATCACCATCTCGTTCGAGAAGGGTATCCCCGTCAAGGTTGTGAACCACAACGACAACACTGAGGTCACGGAGCCCGTTGCTCTGTTCACTTACCTCAACACCGTCGCTCGTCGCAACGGTATTGGCCGTATCGACATTGTCGAGTCGCGTTTCATTGGCGTCAAGTCGCGTGGCTGCTATGAAACTCCTGGTGGTACCATCCTCCGTAACGCCCACAAGGATCTCGAGGGTCTGACTCTGGACGGTCAGCTTCGTGCTCTCCGTGACACCAACATCACTGTTCCCTACTCGCGTGCCCTCTACAACGGTCAGTACTTCTCGCCCGAGTGTGAGTTCCTCAACCAGTCGATCGCTTTCACCCAGCGCAACGTCACTGGTGATGTCAAGCTGAAGCTTTACAAGGGCAACACTGTCATTGAGGGCCGTGTCGCTCGTGGTGATGGTGCCAAGCTCTACGACATGCAGGAGTCCTCCATGGATGAGCAGGGCGGTTACAACCCCGAGGATGCCAACGGTTTCATCAAGATTCATTCCATCCGTCTCAAGAAGTGGACTCCCGCTCGTGATTAAATATCTCTCTTCTTTTCGCCTCCATCATTTGTGTAAACTTTTGTCAAATAACAATAAATCTTGTACAAACAAGCTGAATATAGCATCCTGTAAAATAGTAAGTGGGCGTATGTTTGGATCGTATGGGGCGGCCGCCGCCGTACTGTTTTGCTGTTTTTCGGTCTTACTGTTTCATGATCTTGATTTATCATGCAGGTGTATGGAGTTGCCAGAACTGCTCCCGTAAAACACCAACGCGGACAAAGGACATGACTGGTATACTGCAACGGAATGGACGCGTATATTGCGTCACCGATTAGCTCTTATAAGTTTTCGATATCATGTACGATTTGTCAAGCATTTGATATCGATGCCGGATCCTCAAGGGCTGATAAAGGCGAAGAGCTGAGCCATAACGTTGCAAAGAGACAGTGACATTGGACCTCGTCCAACTAGAGTGAATATTGTTGCAACAGCACTGACATGGGGATCCTCGTGTCGCGTGGGTGACAAGAAAATCCACTTTCTATTTCCAGCAGGCTGTCAGAAAGTGAATTGGTTCCCGTGACCTCCCTTCTTCGACCCAAGTCATACGCAGTACAAATAAAGTGCATTTGGACAAAAATCCCATTCGTTCTTTTTATATGCGCTTAAACCAACGAAAAGGTTCTATGACGGGGTGTCTATTGCTGGAGGAGCTGATATGGACTGGAGATAAAACATTGGACGATTTAACCAGCCTTGTGGCTATAAACAATGGCGTCAGTAAGAAGTCTAAAATTTTGGAGATAAGGTTTAAGGACTTACAATTGCCAAGCGGCACCGAGGAAAGGAGCGCCGAAGCCAAGACCGAGGTAGAGGGTCATCTTGACAGCGAGACCAACGCGGTTGGTGGTCTTGAAAGGAATGTTCTACAGGAATGGTAAGGGTTTCTGCTCCATCTAAAAGATTGAATTTCGGGGGAATTACCTGGCCGTTGGTGTTCTCGAAGTGGAACAGGTCAGAGCGAGCGAGCTGGCGGCCAGCAACGCGCGAGCGAAGAGCAGAACGAGCAAAGACGTTGGCGTACATTGTGAAAAGTTCAAAGAAAAAGAATGGGGCTTGCCCGGCTCAAGTGGACGATCAAAACACGCCTGGCTGGCAACATTTGCACAGTCACAAATCACTATCAACCCCTCCAGCCCCGCTGCATTTCTCTTTTACTTTTGACAGGAAGTAATTGTGTGACAAGACCTTGCTCTTTACATGACTGCTCTTAGATTCGGTTCGTTCTGTCTCCTTCTCATTATGTCGAAGAATAATAATGAAAGGAATCGCCCGGCGTGAACCCACACCACAGCACTCCTCGCTCTCGTTCTCCTGCTCCGCTTACTGTACATCTTTTGAGTTGCTGTCTACTCGCGAGAATAATACTACACCATCAAACGTCGTTAGTTTGCACCTTCAGATCATGGCTGGACCTCGCTACAAAAAGCAGTGTACATCTTGCTAGAAATCAGCTTCATTATGTGTTGTCTGCGTGACGCAACTATTGTATCACGTCGTCGTTCCATTACTACGATTGGGTTGCCGTCGGCAGAAGGTCTTCGTACTTAAGAAAGCATGGATTGTCATCCCAAGCGTCCTGGCTAAAAGGCCATCTATTTTATCCAACTGCTTAGGAGGCAGCGCGTCTGTCCAATAGTATGTAGTGGTGTAGTTAGAAAGGCTCCGAATTTGCAGGAGCACGGCTGCTAGAAGTCGCCTACATGAAGCTCTATGTCATACATTTATCTAGTGAATAGGCGTATTCTCTCATTTCACTCATGTAGATGGTTATCTAGCGGAAGTGGTTTCATATTCACATCTAGGCCGCATGGTGACTCACAAATTTATCACGGCGATCACAAGCTCCTCAAAACTCTCAGTGAATGATTCAACGCGGACCAGTCAAGTGGAGACCAGGCGATCGCGGAAGCCCGAAAGTAAACTTCTTGATGCTCCCGGCGACGAGGAAGTCTCATGTTATATCCACGAAGCTTCACTTCCTGTTCGACGTGGCATACATGATATACACAGAAGCGAGTCTCTATTGGCGCGGTCGTCATTCATTATCTTGGGACCTGACATTCTTCTTACCAAACTTAGGGGCCGACCTTTTTGAACTGCCAGGATATAGAGTTGGTTCTATCGTCAGAGATATTACAGTGGTCGTGGTAGTGATAGTGCGAAGATTTTACACGGATGTCCTTCTGACTCGCGCCCCCGTAGTTGCTCATGTGATAAATGGGCTGACAGAAAGCAGGTCGATCCATACCAAGCCAGGCATGTTTCGCCATGTAAAGCTAGCGGTTTATTTTTTCCATTGCGCAACATTGAAGAATGTACTGGACATATTCATGCATATGTTCTTTAACTTCCCACGGTGCCTAAATTCAGCCGTCCGTCATATATGAAAGCAACATGCAGACGTATAATATCATGGATATATGTACAGTACAAGCTAATATGCAGCGGGTAATCAATTGTGAGAGCAAAGAAGAGCATGCTGTGCCTATCTCAGTTACGCTTACGTCAAAATGATCCATTATTAGCTACATCCTTGCTGTCCTCACTTTTCTTCTTTCAATCAGCCAGAGAGAAGCGTTATTTATAGAGAATGGGTTCTTTTGTAGCATATAGATACTGTGAAGTTGTATGAGTGTAATTTCCGCTGCACCAAGCGAATGGATAGCTAAGTAGCCAATCACTTCGACTTTGCACACCCACAGTAGTCTGTGTCTGTGCTTTTTTCACATGTGTAGTACTGTACTTCGTTATCATTAGATGCACTTGAAGAGGTCATTAATGATACCCTATGATATAACGAAAACACAGGCCGATAAATACAATTTGGCGAATCATGCAGTCGATTTATACACCATACGCCTAGCGTTTAGAAGGGCTTCGTTCATTTTTGGCAGTACGTGTGTCTGCGCCTCAGATGGATGCCAGACTCAATGTGAACCTCGTGTCACGCTACAAATGTAAGAACCACGCGCCAATCAAGCCGTGGCAAAGAGCGAGGATAAATGAACTGCTTGTCAATTTCTTGTGTCACAGTATGATATTTTTGGCAAATGTCTCGGCCTTGTTTTACACGCCTACCTGGACCATTTTTTCTCTACTTTCGTCTTTTCTTTCTATTTATCCTTATGGTCTCGGCCTATTATTAGCGTATTATTTACTTCGTTTGTCTGCTTCATCATGTATAGTTAGACATGTGAATCGAGTTTATCCAAGAAATGCATTTAGAAACAATTAAGGAAGAAAAAATAGAAGTCCTCCTATCTGCCAAGATATGTATGCTTGGAGCTAGACACTTTTACCTTTAGCCAATGGGTTCTGTAAAAGGAAGGGTCCTTGCACGACAATGGGCCCTGCTTCTTCCATCAACCGCCGGGAAGCTTGTCGAAAAGCGTTAGTGTTTTTTTCCTTCTGACCATGATTTTATAAATTATAACTTCTGTGTTAAACAAGGTGGGTTGCGCATGTCACATTAGTGCGAGATACTTCGGCGAGACCCATGGCGGGCTGGAATACGGAAGCGTTTTGCCAGAGATTGTTACACGAAGTGAGCCAATTGTGTTTACCCGGCGTGGTGCAGTTATTTTTGTTTGCTTATTTAGGATTCACTGTCCAATGCGCGTCCTTGGACAGTAGATCAAAGGGAGAAGAGGCGACGGGGCCTTTGTGCTTTATACTGCAGGATACACATCGGTTTCGAAGTGCGCTGTCGCAGAAATGCGAACATACGAAAAAGGCAAAGGCTGCCTTTTACCAAGAATTTTTTCTGCTGCAAGTTTAGCCTTTCTTCCTACAGCATTTATTTATTTGATTAAGGCCACCTTTTTCCTTTCCCTTGCATTTTCTTCTCTTTTACTTTATCGATGCATTTCAGCTGGCTGCTTCTGCTCCTGCTGGAGCAGTGCTGGCTGTCACTGTCCCTGCCTCAGACAGCACTACTGCACCGCAAGCACGATGATCCCGAGCCTCTTATCGCGGTTGCTCTCGAGGAAGCACTTTTGGACGGATCGACCAAGGACGGCGACCAAGACTTCATTGTCGATGTCAACCGATTTGCACAATTGTTGTCGACTCACCTTCTCTTTGACCACCTCGACCACGCCTTCTTTATGCTTTCAAAAAAAATCTCGGTTCAGTTTCGTGACTCTTTCCAGGTCAGTGTCCAGACCGCCGATACGACAGAAGACCATGACCCAAGCTCGTCTGTGGACGTGCAAATTCTGAAAGGACAACTGCAAGGCGCAGTCGGATGTACGTCATTGAGTGGTTCATATTAAATGGGCTATTATAAAATACGTAACTAATTAAACTTTCTTGTGCTCCCTTCCTTAGCTTTTGTCGAGGACAAGCTGCCAACGGTATGGAGCCAACGCGCGTCTGCTCTCGACCAATCTGCCCTCCAGACGTACATTGAGCACGTTGTCATGCGTCTCTGCTTGTTACCATCTGAAAGTACGCCTTCCGAAACCCATAATTATGGTCGTCCTCCCGACAACGGCGGCGATCCTGCAAATGCGGTGAACCAACCCTTTACGGTAGCCAGCACATGTTTAAACACGCACGCGCGCCAATTTCTGTCCTCCATCGACCGATACGTCTCCAACCACGTCAAGCGAACCATGACTGATATTGTTTTCTATGAACTACCCGGTCTATACAGCGTCACGCGATCACAGGTGAATGACATTTTGAAGCATTTCAACGAGTATATCTTGGATTCCTCTGGAAGCCAGCTTCAGCTTGTCCTGTCTTCGAATGTGGAGCAGCCCTCACCGCAGTGGACAGTCTCATCTGGCGAAATGGATGAAATTCTTGGGACTGTCGTGCACTGGGAAACACCGGGTGAAGAGCAACGGGAAGACGAAGACCAAGACGATACTCCTCCTATTATTGGGCCTTATACCATGGTCCACGCCGTGCAACACTTTGCATCCATGGCGCGCACCACCTAGATGGACTTCATCCTCACCTCATCTCATTTCATCTTACTCATACGTATCATATACACATTTTGTATCCACATCCGCATTTTCTACTTTCCTAGCTCTCCCTTTCCAAGATCAGCTCTGTACATACACATATACTGTAATTGCATCCATTCCTTTACGATTCACAGAAAATACAGAATAGATATTCTACGCAACTGAACAAGCAGGACTCTATTCCGAAATAGCGAAGTAAAAGCCCAATTGACGATAGGTATGGGAAATAACCTAAAAACATTGCTTGAACGGTGAGAATAGTTTTCGAGATTCTGCTACCATGCTACTCTCTGGTAAGGGACGTATTGCATCCTGATGTCGAACAGATTTATTTGTGTCTTTGTTCCCTTGATTTATTAGATGCTAGAGCCTAGCTGTGTTAGCAGTTGCAATGAATGTGGGCGCTAAGCGCAGAAACTCGCCGTCGCGTTGTATTCGCATTATGAAATTATACGTTTTATATAATTAAAGGACAAAATGATCTTGCAGACATCACAGACTACTTGCCGTGTGAGCTAAAGAGGGAGATGTTGAAAAGCAGTATGTAGCAGGTTCAAAATTATGCCTATGTTATAAGGGACATGTTGCGGTAGTCATATTAATACTTATGTGCTCCTAATGTATCACATATTACCTTGTCCAGCGCATCATACCCTTGGTAAGTGCCAACAGGAAATGCATGGGGTTGACTCTGGCGATAAAAAATCCATTGGCTTACTTATTCATCAATAAATGAGATCTAGAGTTAATGCTGTCCGAGCAAGTCGGCTGCGTACATACAGTATCGTAAAAGATGCGCAGTGAGCGCTCACTACGCGTGACACACTACATAAAAGGAAAGCGCCGGTATTGTAATTCAGGTACGGCATCATATCAGACCCCGACATTCCGTTTGTCTCGAGAAAAAAAAAGAACTTTTTACTGGATACCCGTCCTGTTTATCCCTTTCCCTCCTACCAATCTTGCATTGGATGTCCAGTGGATCAATTGGGAACCCAGTATATGTATACATATTTTGCAACGAATATCCTAATTGATGAACCAGAAACAATACCAGGTGTCACATTAAATGTCCTATGGATAAATTAGGTACCTAGTTTATTGAAGCATTTCCTGGAGTACCAAAGTACGAATCTCTTAATTGATGAACCAAGAAACAGTACCCGCTGATGGCAATGAATTGCTTATTTCTGGAATTACTGGGTTGCATCGTTAGGTCGAAAAGAGTGAAATAAAGCATATTCTCAGAAAACTCAGCGTTCAAGTCTGCTGTCATCATCCCCTGGGCTGCGGGACCAGATAACGGCGCGTAAAGGATGATCAATGCTTCAGTATTACGATACGCTGTACATATATATATTTGAGAATCGACACCACGCGGCAGCTGCTCTGCCACATTAATACATGTGATATATGCACTACTGTATGTAGAACACTGACTTACATCGCTAATTGATACGGCCACCCCTCAGCCTTGCGCTCACCATCTCTCTCCACCTTTTATATAAGGATAGATTTGAACCACAGCAGCTGTCGCAGCCTAAATAGGCCTTCTTGTGAAGCTTTTTTCACGACTCCTTATGCTGACTACAGCAACTCGTATACATATAGCTCGGGCACCTTGCCTTGTGTAATATTTCTCTAGCGTCATCATCGACTGCGACAAGGGTCAATAGGTAAAATATCTTCAGGTAAGACAATACGCAACAATACGTGTCATAGCCACGAAATCGGGAAGAAAGTAGCCGGAGGGGTACGGGCATCATGTCCGTAGGGCGATAGATCCAATCTTAACACCATCGAGAAAGCTCACATATAGCGACCACTATAGCCGCCGTCATATTTGGCTTTATGCCTTACACTTCCTTTTCTTTTATCCAGCTCTTCTCTCTTTCACTCGCACGTCTATATAAAAGCTTCCAATCGACAATGTTTCGTTATCATTGTAACCAGATGCAAGGACGAGTATCGTTTCATTTCTGTTTGATAAATTAGGATAATAGTGTATCATTTTATTATACCAAATAGTCGACATGCCAGAGTCTGCTTTACAATGCTTTTGTTGCTCAAAGGTCGGTCTTCTTGGGTCGTTCACCAAAAATGGTACGTCCAACGCGCACGTTGGTGGAGCCCGCTTGAAGTGCCTGCACGTAATCTTCGGACATACCCATGCTGAGTTCTAGCGTCACGTCTGGTATCGCTTCTGTGACCTTTTGTCTGCAGTCTACCAAGCACTATTGCATTCATTAGTTTACATCTTTTGCAATATCACACAAGAGTAGAACTTGCCTTGAAGTCTGGGTTTTCCACGCTAGGATCCCGTCCGAACATGCCAATGGTCATCAGACCGTTCAACACAAGCTGGGGGCACGAGTCTATGATGTGTCGGCACACTGAGACACACTCATCGGGCGAGACACCGCTCTTCACTATACAAATCATCATGAGAAGACGTGTTGCGTTACTCATGGTATCTTATATTACCATCTTCAGCACTTGTATTGACCTGAACAAAGACCTTGAGAGGGATATCGGGCCGTACGGCTGCACACGCCTTGTTGAGCGTATCTGCTTTCTTGATGCTGTCCACCGTCTCGACTGCGTACAGGTTCGGGATAGCTACCATCACTTTGGTTAGCGCTGCCAACGAGAAAAGGCAAAAAACCCCAAAATTTTTATGCGTACCAGCAACTGTCTTGCATTTGTTGCTCTGAAGATGACCAATGAAGTGCCATTGGATATCTCGAGGAAGCTAAACCATTTGTGAGCGAAAGAATGGAGAAAGAGAGCAACTGCTTCTTTTATACCACTTCTGCTTTGCTGACGAGTTCCTGCACCTGTAGAATAAGGTGACTGAGTCAGTCATAGCGAAAATACGGGTCTTTATATGGTCCTACATAGTTCTCGCCAAAATGGCGCTGACCAGCGTCGTACGCATATTGAAGGTCTTCTGACGGTTTATACTTGCTCACAGCCACCAATCGAGCCTAGACACAACGCAAGATTGCATGAGACCGAGTAAACTTTGTCTGACGGCGTATTTCCATACGTCTTGGCGTCCAACAGAAGCCATCGCATCCCGGACTGATTGTAGGTTGGAAGTGATGTCAGCGCGTCGTTGATCTGTTGTCATTGTGCGTGTAAGTCGATGGAAACGTGCAAAAATAGGAGAGCGAGACCGCAGAGGCCCGAGCAGCATAAGTGACAAAAAAAGGTGGCCCGTATGCCACACAACCCCACCTCCGGCCTTGGAAACACCCCGCTTTCCATAAACAGATGGATTTGGCCATCAGCAACGTCGTTGCGTTCACCACTCTCTCATGCTCTTTTTTTCGGCGAGAGAAAAAAGTAATACTGGTAATACTGATTTGGACATCGTCGCCCGTTGCAAAGGCAGATCCGCCGCCCAAGTATACCAGGTCTGCTCTACACCGTGTATGACGTATGAAGCTGTATAGTAAATCATGCAAGTAGCATGGTATGCATCCTATCAATAATATTTTGACAACCTCCTATCTTGTGCACACTACCTTATATCCACGTAGTACACAAAGTATTTGACACGAGCATTTTTCCGGAACTATGCATAGAGACCAGCCATTAACATATCATATCATGCAAAGTTTTGCTAAGTAAACGGAGTATCGTTTCTTGTGTATTGGATCAGCATATCCAAATGTTATGTTTGAAACCAATAGTACTAATGTTCTAAGCTCTCAGAATAATGCCTGACAGACAGAATGTGGCACGGAATTGCTAATAAGAGTCCTTTCGACCGTACAAAGCGTCCAAAAGAGAGAGAGATATTTACATGACAGACGGGGAGGAAAAAGCAGTGAGTCGAATTAGGGTCGCGGTGTAACCGACATGCGTCGTCGAGAACGTTTAAAGCGGGTTTCTCTTCGGAGACGTCTACAGAACACAGAAGGTCAGCCCCCCTGTTCGCCATTCTTCAAAATCCGGTTTACCTCATGTTACGCTCTTGTGCGATAAGTAGCTTCTCTAGCTCCTCATTGGATAACATTTCCATCTGTGGTGCCCATGTTTCTGCATCCTCAATGCCTCGGAAGCCACTTCGGAGAGGCTCAACCAGCTCGTCATCCAAGGCTTGCTGTATAAGGTGTTAGAAGAGCAAACAAGGATCAACAAAACGTTACCTCATCCACCCATTGTCGTTTGTGTCGGTATAACTGCTCTCGAATGGCATGTGCAATGATAGAGACATATTCCCCTCCCAGGCCCACTTCTGATGCGAGCTGTTTGCTGAATACCTCGGGAGCATTGTTGGCTGTGTTGTCTAGGTCCCACTCGAACCGGTCACGCAAGTTGATCTTCCCGACCTGGAGATCCAGCTATACTCGAATATGAATATAAATCACATTTGCCATGTTGCTGACTTACATTAATCACGACGCGGATGCTGTTGGGTGGCAGCTCCACCTCGTGTACTGCCTCGAAATCAACCACCTGTTGTCGTATTGACTCTGCGATAGTGGCCATGAAACGGCTCATCGGCAGATCCAGGTCTTCACAGAGCATTTCGGCGAACTTTTCTGGGGTCAAGAATTGTTCTGTCAAAGGCAACGGTGTAAGCCAAGGAATTCAACATGGTTCCCATCATACTCATACCATTCATATTCCATAAAAAGGCATCACGCAGCTTGACATCGTCCATATCAATATCCAGTCGAATGGGCACAAGGACCTCTTCCATTTTAGAGGCGCGATCGAGTTCATCTTCGGAGGGGTAGAAGTGAGATTTCTTCCGAATGGACTTGCGGAGATCTTGGGTTGACATGACTTGACCTCCCGGCGCAGGCTGTTGTGGCGTGCTCGCGCGTGCATTCGCTTGATTAGGACCTGATCGCGTGCGAGGACCAGAGGACGGCGTGCCTTCGTCGGATTCTTCCACGAGGTCGTCAAAGTCATCGTCGGATTCGCCTGTGAATTTAGGTTTCCTTGCGGTGAGATAGCTGGTGGGGAGAAGCAAGGCATTGTCATCGGATTGACGCAGACGCGCGGGGTAAGTGGAGTAGAGGCCCTGGGTGTTGGAAGAAGGGCCGCGGGACATCATGTACTGAGGCGCGTACTGCGGTTGTTGAGGAAAAGGCGGCATGACATGGGGTTGCTGTGATGAGTAGGGCGGATACGGTTGATGTTGGTATGGCTGGTGGTGATTCTGCGGCTGTGGTGGCTGGGGATAAGGGATCATGGGCTGCAGCTGTCGCTGTTGTCCATGACTGGGCGAAGGCTGCGATCCGTTGGGCGTGAGGCTCATCAAAGAAAAAGATCTAACTAGTCGACTTGCAAAAGAAAGTATGGCCGCAAAAAAAAAAAAAAAAAAATGCGACCTTCAAATCGCGTGTAAATGACGCAACCAAGGTCCGCATCGAAATACCTGCCTACCTTGTTCAAAGTACTCTATCTTACCCTCTTTTTTTCCTCGCTTTCTGTATTCTCTTTTCATTAGCGCACCCTCTCTGAATGACAGCACGGAGAAGGTCATTTATCGGGGGTCCCTCGACAGGATTTCTAGAATTTCCAGTTCTGTGCATCCATGCTTGGCTGCCCTCCTCTTCCTCCGCTACCTACTCACGAGGGGGCGCACAACGGCCATCCGTGCCTTCGACAAGGAGTCTATCCTTCATAGCAAAGATAAGCTTGCCAATGCCCTTATAAAACTGAGGGTCATGTTCAGCTGACATGGAAACTTCCCAGAAGTCATTCTAGTGTGTAGCAAGTGCCAACTCTTCATCCTCCATGCCATATAGATACATGTCCATAAATTTTTTGTTGATGTTGCTCAGTATCTTGTCAATCCTGTTCTGACACAGGCTCGCAGGAATTCTAGTACGCTACAACCAACACCTCATGTTTTTTGCTATTAAAACCTTTTTTATTTAATTTTAGTCTTCTACTGTCTGCGCTCCTTGTATCTTAGATATCTGCTAAAGCGCCAAAGACGAGATACACATGCTGCTGTCTTTCCGTTTGTGCTGAGCTAACCCTCTCAAATTACCAGTGTACGACATGCCTGGAATAGAAACAGCAAATTGAAGGTGAATCTGATTGGCCTGATCCTTTGCCCCATTCATCCACACCTTCAATTCACTGATTTCTCTTCACGCGTACAACTATAGCAACTGCGGCAGCAACTACAGCAATAGCACCTCCTCCTTCATTACCTTGTCCCTTCCTGCATTCGAACCATGACAACGGACAAAAAGTGGGTGAACGAGAAGTTGTCCTCACCAACTCCCGCCGAGATGCCGTCATCCTCCTCAAAGAATCTACAACCCTCCCGATGGCACACGAAAGGTACTTTTCATTCGCGCCCAACAATGGTCAATCCTTCGCTTACTCAATCATGCCAATCTTTTCTGTGCTTTCCTCTGTTGAAGAATTCTACTTTTATTATTTCTGTTTCACCATTGTCGTCCCATACATGTTTTATGTGACTTACCGCTTAAGCAAAGGTAAATATGGCACTGCTGTATGATTTGGCGTTATTAAGCACAGCGTGATAATTTTTAGCTGATAATGTGCACTACGCGGAATACGAGCATTTACTCTCTGAGGGCTGGATCCCGAATCGCAAAGTTGTACGTATTTCATGCGTATTGTGTGCCTCTCACTCATTCATTCCTGGTCTGTAGGACAACAGCGATAATCAATATGCCACTTTTCGGGACAATGTGCCCAGCCTTCTCGCCCTTGCACTCGGTTATCTGTGCTGCAGCCATCTGTTCCGCCATTACACTGCGTCTCCCCTTCCCGCCAAAAGGAAAGACCAGCCTCTGCACCGGATCCACTTTTTCTTCCTCTCCTCCCTCGTGATTGTCACCATTCTCCATGGTACCAGCGCTCTGAAGATCCTTTTCATCGTCTCCGTTAGCTACGTTATTGGCCAACTCACCGGCGGATCGATCTGGAATCCGGCTCTCACCTGGGCCTTTAACTTGGGCATCCTGTTCTTGAATGAATGGAATGATGGATACAAATTTGCGTCGCTGCTAGGTCCTTCCTTGGCATGGCTTGTACGTTCTATTTGCCGTTGTACAATAAGATCTATGTTGACTCGGTTTGATAGGATGATTACGACGGTATTCAGCCTCGATGGCACATTCTGTTTAATTTTTGCATGCTGCGTCTCGTTTCTTTCAACATGGACTATTACTGGCAAATTAAGAAACCGCGTATTCACTATGAGGTATGTATACGTGCAAACAACGTGCGCGTTCCCACTAACACCACAATACAAAGAAGGATGATCGCATCGGCGCCCCTGTTTCTGACAAGGACCGCATTACTGTCCCCAGCTTTTCATCCGATTACAACTACATCAATTTCATGGCGTATGTCCTCTATATCCCACTGTACCTGTGCGGTCCCATCATCACCTACAATGATTTCATATCGCAGGTACATTTATGTCTATGAGGCGGATGGTGTACTGAAAGCGCTTACAGATACGGTATCCTTCTGCCAAAATCACGAAACGTTTTGTCATTACCTATGCTTTACGCCTCGCAGCCGTCCTTTTGGTCATGGAATTGACACTGCACTACTTGTATGTGGTTGCGATTAGCAAGACCAAGGCGTGGGAGGGCGACACGCCACTTGAACTCAGCATGATCGGCTACTTCAACCTGGTCATCATCTGGATGAAACTCCTGATTCCCTGGCGCTTCTTCCGACTCTGGGGTCTGGCAGATGGTATCTACACCGAGGAGAACATGATCCGCTGTATGAGCAATAATTTTTCGGCTCAGCGATTCTGGAAAAGCTGGCATCGCACCTTTAACCGGTGGATGATCAGGTATGCACGGACATTGCTCATACATAAGCCGTCTCACACCTGCTGTAGATACATTTTTGTTCCCCTGGGCGGGTCCCAGTACTTTATGTACAACATGTGGGTCATCTTTACTTTCGTTGCCCTATGGCATGACATCGAGCTCAAGTTGCTTGCCTGGGGATGGTTGATTTGCCTGTTCCTCATGCCAGAGCTGATCGCGAGTCGGCTGTTCTCCTATAAGAAGGTAAGCGATTCGGATGGTGTTTATGCATGATGTCTCATGACCACGTCAAAGTTCGGAGCAAAACCCTATTACCGCTTTGTGTGCGGTTTGGGTGCGGTTGCGAATATCCTTATGATGATGATTGCGAACTTGGTCGGATTCTGCGTTGGTGTGGACGGTATGGTCGACATGCTCAAACGCATTTTTGGCACTTTCGAAGGTATAGGATTTCGTGATTCCGATGACAATGACTTACCCTTGTTACAGGCATCGTTTTCCTCGGCACTGTAACGGTGTGTCTATTCATTGCGGTTCAAATCATGTTTGAGATAAGGGAGACTGAGAAGCGAAGAGGTGATCCAAAGTATAAGATGTGAATCCAATCAGAAATAAGTAAAGTATACCCACAATCCTAATCTACGCAAGACATTTGTTTGTCATGAAGCAAGTGTTTATTGCCAATGTTCAATTCTCCATTACAAACGATGGATTATTTTTCTAATGAGGGAATTGCCCTCTGATAAATTCCACAAAACAATCCAAAAGATCTCCTCCACAGCAAATTTCTATGATAACGAACACGGTAACACAAACAATGAAAGATGCATGAACAAAATTCTCGTCTTGACACTTCTGTATGATGTCTCTTTGGGAGAAACGGTGACATTCTTGAGTGACGAGGCCGAAGCGGATTGCGCGACCATCGACCGTAAACACTTGTAAGGGTTGCTTATTATCGACAGGGATACTGTGACGTTGTACGAAGGATAGGTCGACGAAGTTTTCCATGGCACTCGAGTCTATCATGGGGGTTGTTTGCACAGTCTTCCCTTAATACCGGAGCACAATGGGTAGCTTAAGTGGCTCAGTGAGGCTCCTTTGTGCGAGGTAGGCATGGTATGGTAATAGACGGAGGGGCAGAAATATTTGGTTATAACATTGTTTTCAATACGGCAGATTCTTGGTCTCGTTGACCTCGCCGAATACTGCCCGGAAGGCTTTGATAAACGCTGGGAACGACACTATCACCGGGTTCATGTCGGGCGTGTCCAAGTCTTCGAGGTACGGCTCCACCCAAGTGTACGCCGTGTCCTCCAAATTGACCTGCGTTTCTTTTCTCCGTCATGATTTCAGCAACCAGAGGCGAAGCTGCGTGTGCTTTGTTGGGCAAAGAAGTGAATGCAACAAACAAAAAAATCTGTAAAGCCACGTTGGATGAAAGTGTTTTCCAAGTGGTTTATCGCAAGGACCTAATCAAGTCGGTGCCTGCTGCTGTTGGTCGTGAAGTTGTTGTCGGACAACAGGAAGATTGGTTGTTGTACCCTGAATCATCTCAAGAGAGCCAAGGAACTGAAAACTCATACGAATTCGACGAAAGTAATGATAGTATTGTTGAAATATGTCTTCACGTCTGATATATCTTTATTTTCCACAGAGCCAACTCTATCCAAACGTGCGATCATGGAGGTTTTTGTTGCCACGATGAGCGTTCATCCTCCACCAGCTGATAAACAGCATACAGTAGCCGCGCGGATAAGTTATATTCTGGCCTTAGTTATATTTTTTTGATCTCCCGAATGTATAACTTATGCGCGCGGCTACTGTATATGACCAAAGATACATCACAGCGAACGACTTGAAGGAATTCGTGATTGGACATGTCCAAAACTATTATACCGAAGAACCGGGGAAAACGATCAGTTTGTGGTTTAAGGAACTTACATAAAAGAAGAGTTAGATATAAAACAAGAATCGAAACGATCGAAATGAGAGTGTATTTATTTTTGTGGAATTTATGCTGGGGTTAACGAGGCGTATGTTTACCGACGGCGTCGATACTGACAAACTTGAAACCTGTGCCTTGACCTTGCAAGCGCAAGATACCGTCATGACCATCGACACCAATCAGAGAACCAATGCCACCCCGATGCTCACCCAAAAGGACCTTGACGGGATCCCGCTTCGTCGGCCGCACAGGCTCCATATTGGTAAAGGGTACGTTGGCCTGTCCACCGTCATTGAGGGAAACTGTACACGTACGCTTGTCACTGTCTACGGACAGAATGGAAGCGATCTGCCCGGCGCTGGCAGTGCCACTGGGGGCTGTGATTTTCACTTCAATGTCTTCGATTTGCCAGTCGCCGCTTCTTTGGTCTCGGTCATCCACGTCGTTATAGTCACCACCCGACGGCATGAAGGGCGTCTGGGGCTGCATCGAACCCGCTGGCGTGGAGGGTACGTAGCCACCCGGAGTAGGAGCGCCAAACATGTGCGCAGCCGGGGTGGGAGCACTTAGCATGCCAGGCGTGGCAGGTGGCAAATTACCGCCCGGTGTGGGTGCGCTATCATAGGGCGTAGGTGCACTTTCAAAGGGTGTGGCTGCGCTTTCGTAGGGCGTCTGACCAAAGTTGGCGCCCGGTGTTTGCGGGAATGGTGCAGGGGATGCAGGGACGTGGCTGGAAGGTGCGGCGGGCGTCGGTGCAGCAGCAGGTGTAGGCGCAGTCTCGTAGCGCGGAGTGCGACTCCCAGAGTCCCAATTCGGTGACTTGCTGCCGTCGTTTCTGGCCGGCGTCCGTCCGCCTGCCTCCCACCGTGACGATGAGGATGAACCGGGATGACGAGGCGTTCTATTACCTGCATCCCAAGCAGGTGTCCGGGAACCGTCCGCGTAAGGGTTTGGTGTTTTGCTACCCAGGTCCCATGCAGGCGTCTTGCTCGAGTCCCGGTGTGGATTGGGCGTACGCGAGCCCAAGTTCCAGGCCGGTGTCTGCGAGCCACTGCCATAGTGACGCGGAGTTTGGGCACCTGTGCCATAATGTCTGGGCGTCTGAGCGCCAACGGGGGTGTTGTAGGATGGTTGCGGCTGGGGAGGTTGAAACCGGTCGCCACCGTTGACAACGGGGCCTATGACATTGCCTTGTTGATCCACCAGAACCAGCTTGCTCTTGTCCATGTTGATAATCTTGCAGTTGGTATGCAGTTCGACACGGGCCATAGATTCGGTTGAATCTTTAACGATACCCATATAGCCCTTGTGAGGACCCTGTGTGATGCGAACAGTCTTGGATACCAGGTTATCTCGGCCGCCGCGGCCGCGGCCACCACCCATACCTCCGCGCATGCCAGGCGCTCCTCGGCCACGCCCCCGCATGTCGTGTCCCCCGCGGTTCGCCGTGGGCTATTTGACTTCAGCATGATGTACCTGCCTCTTTCTAAAAGACTTACCGGTGGCTGTCGGGTTTTGGGTGCCAAGCTCGTCACCGAGCGGGTGTTGGTAACCCAGACACCAAAGTTGTTCATGTTTTCTCGGGAATGTAAAAAGACGAGATGCTTATAAATATGAAGGATAGTACACGTTTGTCGGGGACCCTTGTTCTCCATCACGGTATCACCCGCAGTTATGCTGTTGCCATTCGCGTCCGTCGCGAATGCACGTTTGCTGTCACGCTTGTTTGTGATCTGATGTGGTTCTATGGTGCGCACATCACCGTTTTGTGTCATGACCTTCAGCGTGCTCTTGTCCACCTTGATAATGACACCCACAGTATGGAAACTAGATTGGAAAATTCAGTAAATGGACCTAAATTTGCGTTGAACACCTACTCAAGCTGAACAAGGTCGTGCAGATCATAGATGCCCATGGATGTTCTGCTCGACGTCACCTCTGCAGCCTCACGCAGATCTTTTGCAAACACTTTGATTTCCGCCATGGAGGAGTCCGCCAGCATGGTGATAACGCTGTCTTCCACTTTGACAACCATACCGCTCTCGTCCTTGTGCCGACCGTGAATGGCCTTGACGTGATCTCCGGGTTTAAAATTCTTGCGTACTTGGCGGGACGGAACGGTCACGCGTCGCTTCATGCCCGAGAGATCCAGAACGACTGTGACTGAGCTTTCATCGACATTCTCAATCGTACCAACGCAGTTCTTCATGCCGCCTTCCGTGATCTCGACGATATCACCGGTCTGCAAGAGGCTCGAGGCTTGCGCGTCGTTCATCGCCTGGAGAGAGGCAGCCGAGATATCCAAAGCGCGCTCTGCATCCTCGCCTGTCGCGTCAGCGTCACCCATAAAGTTTGTAATCTCCTCCAAAGACGGGCTGACGTTTTCGATCTGAAGTGCAGAGGTTTTGAATGATTTTTCGAGATAGCCATCGCGAAACGAGTCGTTGCCGAGCTGCCAGTAAGGGCCCTTCTTCATCAAGGCGTACTTTTGTCGTTGGCTCAGGCGATCGGGATGGAAATGGCGAGGCGGAGGGCGTTCGCCTTTTTTACGTTTCCTGTCCATGTCGTTGTCATGTCCCTCGAGGTTCAGGCGAGGTACCACCTTGATCAAGGCGCTATCTTGAGCATCCGAGACCTCAATTACCTTGCCTAGATCACCCGCATAAGTGCCGCGTTCAATGCGGACCCAGCCGCCTACTGGAATCTCCGTTTCTTTCTTGTTGATATTAATCGAGTCGACCATCTGCTCGATTGGGACTAGCATCAAGGTTGAATGGAAGAGATTGGGTAGATTTGCAATGGCCTAATCAATGCATGAGTATGTAAGACTGGAACGGTACGAAATACGTACATTTTGTACATGGGCCACTCGGTTGGCTTCAATGTAAACGTAGCCTTTGAGAGACTCCCGGGCAAAAACAGAAAATGTGTCGACAGGCATGTCTGAAAACTGGCGATCCATGAACCTCTTCATCATGGCAAGGACGATATCACGTTCTTTTCCAGGCTTATAACAAAAATCGAGTTAGAACGAGTCAACAGACAATAATGCACATACCCTGCACTTGATCATCCAAAGATTGGGATCGTTCACACTTGGAAGCAGGAGCTGCCGAGGAACTTCTTCAGACGACTTGTAGGCCTGAGCCCGGCGACTGCCGTACTTTTGAGAATAAAACGCGGCAACTTGCTCATCGTCCATGTCTTCCATTTCCCGACGGCGTCTGTCCAGATCGAGCTGATGTCTTGTTGACACGGACGGCATTTCCTCAGGCTCCTCGTCGATGAAGCCATCTAGCACAATGTTAATGTTATTGTCAGCCATGACGGTTGAATGTCAAAATCGATCAAACCGACCTTCACGGCCATATTCTTCCTCTTCCTCTTCCTCTTCCTCGTCTTCGTCGACGAGGGCCATTTCATCGATGAAAGGGTTCGCTATACGTTTCCGAGGACGCTAGTTAGAGAGAAGAGACAGTGAGTGAATGTTCTAATGAAAACAGAGGACGGTAATTAAGGCACCTCGTCCTCCTCGTCGTCTTCGTCTTCTTCGTCTTCGTCTTCCTGGTCGACTTCTTGCTCTTCTTCCTGGGGCAACTCCTCCTCCTCCTCCTTTGCCATGTCCATGTCGTCGTCGTCGTCTTCAATGATCGCAGCTGTTTTGGGGGTGACTTTCATGTTGAAGGAAGAACAAGTAAGCAAGAGCAAGCAAGCCTCGTCTCGCAGGTTTGAAAATGAAATACATTTCAATCCCCGCAACCAACTGAATAGCCGTTGGCTTTTGCCTTTTGCCAATCAGGCTCTCAAAAACGAAACGCTGCCAAAGATAAGGAGCACGACGCTTAGAAAACACCAGCACCACTTCATAATTGAAATATTGTTATTTCAAGAGAGTCAATAGTTGATAGTGAGCCTACAGTATGTGCTTCCATTCCCCTAATGTCCTTTATGTACTATAACCCACTTGTTATACATCCCTAACCGGCCGGAGCCCGGGTCACTAATACGCGTTCATGGCGCGTCTGAATAGATCTTCGAGAGCCAGAAAACCAAAGACCACCTACCACTCTTACTGGTAGGCGTTGCCAGACATTAGTGCAAGGCACATTCCTTGATGGAGGACGTTCGACGAGGGTATCGGCTACTGGTTGTCTAGGCCATACCACGGTTGGAGAAATGGAGAGGAGACGAGCAGCAATCGGGGAAGAAGGCAACGCCACTAAGGAAAAAAGGAGCGAAATCGAACTTCATGTTAGTACTGTACCTCATCCATTGTATACACATAGATCTACTCCACTTTCTCGCAGAGGAAGAAACAGGAAAATAAACCGATGGTTGGGGAGGGTATGAGCGGACAGAAGGGAGGAAGAGGATAGGAGATACGTAAGAAAGCACGCTATGTATACAATGGATGAAGATTAACGCTGTCCGCAGTAGTGTACTTTTTTCGTGGTGACTTATCGTGCAAACCGGTGTATGGACGAGCAAGATGCTGGCTGCTTAATGATCCAAAATAGGAACAGAGATAGTGCAGTATGAACTGATAGCACGACGACAGAAACATTGCTTGGGGGTTATATAGTTTGCAAGTCCCCATACAAAGAAAGTTATTACATATATGACTTTACAATGTAGATACACATTAGTAACCGCATCATTATTAATGATAGGGGCAATATGTTTTTACTGACAGGACAGGATCTGCCGAGACTGAGTCAAATAATTCACCCGTTTTCTTCCAAGAAAAAAGGCCCTTAATTTAAGGCTATATTCTAGTCAGTCATTGTCTTGTATGTCGTTCGTTATTGCTATAACAGTCCTATGGTCGTATCGGTATGAATAAAATAACTCGTTTCACTGACAATGCATGCGGCACTGTATCTTCTTATCCACGCATCACCAATCTTAGAAGTGTTCCTTGGTGCATTGGATCGGGGGACGGATAATCTCATCCAGTTTCCTCAGAACCCCCATCAATGACTGGTATCCAAACAGCTTCAAAAAGTTGAAGGCATCATGTCGACATGGATAACCGTGTTTGGCCTGTTTCATACATATTCATTGAGGGCTCTTCAAACTATTTTCTTCATTTAGATATAGTAACTTATATGTTCGGTAGAGTATTCTAAAAGTAGGCTAGCAGTGTAGATACGGTTTATTGACTAGTGTACCAGGAACATAGGCATCTCGATGATTTTACAGAGGACGATACACTGAAGATATCCGAGCAGCTGGCCAGATACTTATATTTGACCCATGGGGGACCATAATATATTGATTTATGACTCACGGTGCAGGGTCTAAGCCTGACTATAAATCACTTGAAGGAGAAAATAATTGAGCATTTAGGGCAGTATTCTTACCTAATTGCTGCAGGCTGTCTAAATGTGTCGTGCGGCTTCAGTATATAATTAATGACGAGCAGTGATGTAATGGTAGTGGATACATAGTACTGTATGTAGTAAACTTGTCTATCAGTTATCAATATGAAAGTGTTGGTTCACTCGCCATTTTCATTTATGCCGAATCTACTTGCCGAAACGTAAGTAGTTTAGCCACTCTTTCTCTCTGTATTTCGATTATTTGTTCGATTATGTACATTTGTGTGTGAGAGGATGTCGAACCTGAAAGCAGGAGACAGGATGCAGGGACAAGTGCTATAATTATAAAACGAAGGAATCAGTGGTTGTCCGTGGAGGGCAGTGGAATACAGATCAGGACCAGTAGAGGTGCGCCTTCTTCTTGGCAATTACGCACACACCATGCGCATGAAAGTCAGTATAGAGCTTTAATACATGTGAAACATGAATCGTGCGTAGGAGAGCTGCAAACGCACGTACGTGCTAAACGATCCGACAAACCTGTTAACAAGTGTAAGTAAATATATATCATTTAACTCACATTAAGGGACTTGTATAATTATATGAGATATGCATCTCAGATACACATACAGAAACCATACTGGATCTTCTGTTTAAAGTAGAAAGCAAAGTGCAGTTACATGTATGCATTTGCAGTCTTCACTGTATATGCTCTGGTACTGCTTTGTAAGCGCCAAGGTTGAGACTCCCACAAAACCCAATTTATTCGTTTCCCAGCGCTCCGCGGAACAACAAGTCTTTCGGGGTCCGCGCCGAGGATTTGTGTATCTTGTGGCAAAGTTTTACAATGGCGGCCGCTCTTGCGTGGCAGGCAATCTTGCCACGCAACATGTTACAGACAGTCATGGCCGTATCTATAAATTCTAGTGGACAAAATGAAAACTCCCATGGCTATAGGTCGATTTGAATCAAGTCCACACAAAACTTTCTCAGGAAGGGCGCACACATACGCTGCAGATGCGTTCTTTCGACGTAGTTTGAGTTTGTGACCTTCGTTGCAAGTGCTTGGGAATCCTGCATTGGGACTCGTGACAAGAGAGCAAACATCCCTCGGATAGGAGGTCTGCCAAATTGGATGGATTGGAAGTATGAGAAGGCTAACAATTTTTTGCGACATTAAACCCCATCGAATTTTTCACGTCTCCGTGCTCCTTTAAGTGTCCACACTTAAGAAGAAAGTAAAGACACAAGTTTGAGAAAAGAAATAAACCTTGAGTCATCAATCTCATCGGGTGGTCGGCCGTCAACGTCCCCGCGTGGGAGATCTGTGACTAAAACAAATTACATATAAGCATGGAGGCTTTTCTTGTGTCTTGCGCAGCTTCGCAGCTATTCATCCTTCTTTTTCTTTCATCCGATACGAAGTTTAAACACAGTCATGGCTTCTTCCGCAAAGTGAGTACTATCCTTTTCTGAGAAAAGAAGGAGAGAGTTTTACGGTGGAAAGCGGTGACTGAACCGAAAAACCGACAGTGAACAATCACCCAAACGCGATGCGGCCCACTATGCCATCCTCCTCCGATCGAAACGACAGGTCGTACTGTCAGGGAGTGAAACCGAGGAAGAAGCGCGTGCGGCCGAGAAAGAACCCATCTTTGTGCAACAATTGCCCACTTTCAACAGCTTCCACGAGCAACGTGTCCACATGAAGCAAAAGCTCGCAGCTGGTTTCCGCCTTTTGGCCAAGTTTGGGTGGGATGAAGGTAAATAAGAAGAGTTTGGATGACAGGAAATATTCATCTCTGATGATGTGAATGAAAAAAACCTCTCCAAAGGCGTGGCAGGACACATGACTTTCCGGGATCCAGAATACCCAGACTTATTTTGGTAAGGCGAGGCCAATTCCCATCCCCATATTCGCCCCTGTTACGTAGTGTTTTTATCACCAAGCTAACTTAGATTAAACGATCATCCGTTTGATTTGCAGGGTCAATGCCTTTGGGCAGTACTTTGGCCATATCAAGGCGAGTGACTTGATCTTGATTGACCACGATGGCAAAATTGTCCGGGGCAACAAGACTGTCAACAAGGCGGCCTTCATGATCCACGGCGCGATTCACGAAGCACGGCCTGACGTGATTTGCGCTGTGCACACGTAGGTGTATTACAGGTTTCATGCAAGGGATGTGTGGCTTAAACTGTCTCATGTTCTATATGTACCATCATTATAGTCATTCGATGTACGGCCGCACTTTTTCAACGCTAGGCCGTCCCTTGCTTCCCATCTCACAGGATGCGTGTGCGTTCTATGGTGTTCACTCAGTCTATCCCGATTTTGGCGGTATCGTCTACACTCCCGAGGAAGGTGCGCGCCTTGTGTCGTGCCTGGGAGATAAGAAAGCTCTTATTCTGCAAAATCACGGTCTTCTGACCACTGGTGTCACAGTGGACGAGGCAATTTGGGCGTTCATTTCAATGGAACGCTGCTGTCAATCGCAGCTTCTGGCGGAGTCTGTTTGCCCCAACGGCTATAAGGACCTCAAGTTGGTTGATCATGAGGTGGCAACAGGTGTGCAGCGCAACAATGGCGACCGGCAGGCCGGTTACATGCAGTTCCAGCCCATGTACGATATGATTATTGCGGAACAGCCGGATTGTCTTGAGTAATAAACATAAGACGAGAATTTCTCTGTTGTGACCTTGCTAAACTGCTTCTTGCTTGTGTGTGAAAAAATTCCTGTACCCCGAGCATCGGATCTTGAAAAATGTGTGGAGAAAACTCAGGGCAGATCTGTCCAATCATCTCGTTTATTTTGCTTGGGGCTTACCCAGACATGCGCTGAACTTTTTTCCACAGAAAAAAATTAAAGTATAAAGACAAACCCTCGTGGAGCGGAACATTGGATTCTGTTTCTTCTTTGTATACCAATGTCTGCTACTGACGTCCACGAACACCCCATTGACTCTGAGCGTAAGCTTGCCCAGCCCGCAGCAGAGCAGCCCCCGCCGCCGATTCCCGGCTACGTCGTCGGCAACCCTGGTCCTCTGGGTCTCAGTTCTTTCGCCCTGACGACATTTGTGCTTTCTCTTCATAACGCGGGCGCTGGTGTTCCGCTTGATGGTCCCAACAATGTCGTTATTGGTCTTGCTTTCTTCTATGGTGGTGTTGTTCAGGTAATTATTTTGTCGTCAGGATTAGTAAGACCCCAAGCGACTCATCATTTCTACGCTTTTCTCTCTATAGCTTCTCGCAGGCATGTGGGAATTCCGTACCGGCAACACTTTCGGTGCCACGGCTTTCTCCAGTTACGGTGGTTTTTGGTTGTCCTATGCTTTGATCTTTGTTCCTGGTGCTGGCATCCAGGCTGCTTACGAAGGTCACGAAGATGTGCTGAAGAAGTCGCTCGGCATCTACCTTATTTCATGGGCTATTATGACCGCTTTCTTGCTTATTGCTTCACATCGCTCGAACGTCGGCATGGTTGCTCTCTTCTTCTTCCTGTTCGTTACCTTTGTTCTCCTTGCTGCGGCTGAATTCAACAGCAGCTTGACCACCCAACGTGCTGCCGGTGCGTTTGGTGTAATTACATCTGCCGTTGCCTGGTACGATGCTCTGTCTGGTTTACTCACCAAACAATCGTCGTACTTCACCCTACCCGTCGGCCATTTGCCCTAAAGCACGCCATCCATCTCTATTTTTTTTATCCTTATTCGTAGTACTAGTTTTTTTTTTTCAAATCTCTGTAATAAGTAGCACACTATCAAAGTAATACAGCTCTAACGTTTATTTACTTATCTGTGTAGCACTTTCTGCAACCAGACTTTGTCTGTTGAGCATTGCTATTGTGACGAAAGTATTCATATGTGTGTTTAGTCGGCGTTATCCGGAGAAACGCCAAACATTGATGCCACAAAAGACAACTTCGTGCTGTTTGATCTATTTCTCTTTGATGCGATTGCTTCTTTTCCCGAGCTCGCGCCCTATGAGACTGGATCAAATCACATATCTTGCCTTTTTGCAGCCGATTATATGCCGACACTATTCCATAGCGTATCTGTGATGCCTTTCTGAGCATTATGGTGTGCCTACGAGCTAATATCCTCCTTTGCATCAGTGTTTATCAATTGCACCATCAGGGAATAGCTGCATACCAATTCTGATCACCTGTAACGCGTAGGTGCATGTTTTTGGCCATACAAACATAACACACTATCGCAACGACGTGTAGCGCTGCAGTCTATAAATGGTGACAATTCAGGTTGATCTTATCTAGGCAAACCATCTTTGGTATTTTTTGGCTTTTGTGGAACATGGCAAAATCTTACCATGCGTAGCACCTATACCGTGGTCTGACATGTCAAAACGGCCCAAGCGGGAACATTTCGGTCTAACATGAGCATCTTTTGATATGGACTAGTTCTCGCTCAGGCAAACAAAAATGAAAGTTTCAAGTGAGCTCCGCGCGAAAAAAAACACGCTCAATTGTGTGTTGCATCGGCAAGGCAAAAGAATGAGGATGGCTTGATAATATCAGTATTTCTTGTCGAGGACTCCTTAAACTCGTCTGTACGCTCCGCTTCGGGACGATCGGCAGCGGCTCCCGACCATTGAGTTGCGAAAAAGATCAAGTCTCAGTTCGGGATCATGGACATGTATGGTAATCATGCCGGGGAGGAGGTTGAACATAAGATGGCTCAAGCGGGCTGCTACTTTTTTTTACGTGTTACACAATGTGATGTCTGCTTCTATTTTGAATACAAGTCAGGGTGCCCAGGTACATGTGGTGGAATGAACGGCAGACGCGGGCTGATACACAAACTAGGACCCGGTACTTTTGCTGTCCAAGCTATCATTTTCATCTACAACGTTACGCATCCTTTACCAGTCTCAATTTTAATCATTGGCGTGATACGAAGATGCACGATAATAATGCCTTATAATATTTTCGTATATGTGTAGCCAGCTAGAAGTCTTCGTATAGATCCTCACGAAGAATACTTACTGTTTTACGATAAAATATTTACTCAGAGGAAAGAAAAGTCTGATTCAGCTCGCTCGTGACAGTAGCATCAGGTACATTTATGCATTTGCTAACTTTGCGACCGTGCATGCTTACATGCACACACCTTTTGGCCTGACTTGGGTCAATGACCTCCATCGGTCTTGGTGTTTCTTTATTGATCAGTGCAAGTAGAAGGACAGAAATAGCACAACTTGCAGCACAGAAATATTTATGAGCAGGGGCTGACTATAATAGTCTTTTCTTTTCAGATCATGCCTGCTTGTAGCAGGAGACTTCTACACACAGTACATGAGATGATGCGTATGTCAGTATGATACATATTCTAAGGTACAAACGGTCGCCTATACAATGACTGAATCGTAAACTGATAGCTTGCATTACAAAAGCACAAGATGATTTCTGGTGTTTTGACAATCTAAAATGGGAGGACAGCTTGGGTGCAGTCACGTGATTATTGGGGTGTGAGATTCGATCATGCAACGACTTGAATCGAAACCGGCGGGTAGTGAACCGACTGATTTGTTCTGCACCGAACACACTGTACCCGTTTCGCACGAAGAAAAGAAACAATATGCGCGGCTCTGGACTATTTCGTTTTCGCCACTTCTCGGGAATGGGCAGCCAGCATGCATTGTTCCACCATACCCAGCATTCGCAAACCATACCCGACACCATTGACAACCAATACAAAATACAAGACAAGATTGGCGAAGGCAGCTTCGGCGTCATTTACAATGGTCATACACGCGTCTCTCTCTCCCATGCCGGCCCAACTCACACCCTGCTATCTTTTATCACGTCTACATAGGCATAAATACCCTCACTGACCAGCCCGTTGCTGCCAAGCTGGAAAGAAGACATGCTGACGTTCTACAATTGCAAGAAGAGTATCGGATCTACAAACGTTTGGAGGGCGCCGGTAACGTATCATGATCCAGACGACTCTGAGCATATGACTCATAACGTGATGTAGCGGGTCTACCGAGTGTCTATTACTTTGGCCATGAAGGAGACTTCAACGTACTCATCATGGATTTGCTTGGTCCCAGCTTGGAAGAGCTCTTTGAACTTTGTGATCGCAAATTCACACCGAAAACAGTCGCTATCGTTGGCAAACAGATGGTGAGAACATGTCATTGTTGGCTCTGCAACTTCTCTTATATCATTATATAGCTGCGATTATTACAAGGCATCCATGAAAAAGGATGGCTCTATCGAGATGTCAAGCCAGACAATTTTCTGATCGGCAGACCCAGGACAGCTGGTGAAAAGCATCTTTATGTTATTGATCTTGGCATGGTAAGACTAGTCTCCAGACTCCAAGTCCTTTCAGTGTTGTGCTAATGTCACTTTTCCTTATAGGCAAAGCCCTACATCGATCCGAAGACGGGCAAGCATGTTATATATCGAGAGCGTGGCTGTTTATCAGGCACTGCACGCTACATGAGTGTAAACACACATCAAGGGAGAGGTACGCACTATATCATCTAACGAAAGGCCTTTATAACTAAGTGATGAGAACAGAGCAATCCCGCCGAGATGACCTTGAGTCATTAGCCTACGTTCTCCTCTATTTTCTTCGAGGTTCACTTCCTTGGCAAGGCGTCAAGGCCGCCAACAGCAAGCAGAAATATGAAAAGATTGGCGAAATCAAGCGAACGGTATCAGTTGAAAAGCTCTGTGCAGGATATCCAAGTAAGCTGCGACCCACCTATTTGGACACATTCTGACATTTTTTCTTAAGTGGAGTTTGCAGTATTTCTGCACTATGCACGGAGAATGCGATTTGACGACACGCCTGACTATGAATTCTGCATGCAGACATTTGATCGAGCGTTGACACGTATTGATGAAGTGGACGATGGTGTTTGTGACTGGATGACCATGAATGGTGGCAAAGGGTGGGAGGTACGTCTTGAGTCGTATAAGTATAAAGAGAACAAAGACTCATGATATATTGAACATAGGCAACAGAGAGGAAAGAAAAACCGAAACCACTCATGCTGGAATACTAGCACTAAATAGTCAATTTAAGCATTGTATGGGGAAGCCTGAATAAAATGGCTCTTCACTCGTAATCGATACATATGGCAATAGCGACGGCGCTGTGACATTCGCATACCTCCTTTTCTCTTTTCTTTTGTTGTGAAGTACATGCTCACTATGTGAGCACCCAAAAAGATCGTATGAAATATAGCTTTCGAACATTGAGCTGATTGTTTCTTTCAACATATCTCTAGATGGTTTACTATGCGAGACATTAATTGGTATGCATAAACTACGAGGTGGTCGAAAATACAGGCAGTAGAATGCATACCATACTGCTCGTATTATTAATTAATGGTTTCTGTACCATTTCTATGCGCTTGCTATCATTCTCGGAATTATGCTTCTAAATGGATTCTGGTACGTTATAAGGATCTCTTTATCTTATTGAAACCCAACGTATCTTGATGGATTTGCAAAGGCAGAGAATGGTAGACATCTTGTGTAGAGAAGTTGTGTAGTTGCATATGGCCAAGATAGGCTCAGGGTAACGGAGACTGGTGATCTCGATGGATCCGAGAAATCACGGACTTCGGCATTATCTTCAGTGGTCAAGCCCCACGTTGGCAGCATCTACGTTGGCTTTCAGGTTTTTGATCTTGGTAGTACCAGGATGATACAGAAATCATCACCTTCGGGAAAGCACCCATGCGAGAGTGAATTGTGCGGGGGTACAGCTCTTGCATGCACCCAGCTCCTCAAACTCTTGGACGAGTTCAAGGTTCTTGGGTTGGAAGCGGGGAATTATCTTACAGATGTCGCCTTCGAGGAAATGATCAAGCAAACAGCTTAATAGTGCTACTCAAGAATCGAGAGCCCAAAGGAGAACTAAGTATGTAGCAATTTGACATTGGGATACAGACAGTATGACGCTCGCTTAGAGTTATATCACTTACTAGAAGACGGCAGTAATACCAAGTCCGCGAGCTGTTTCCAGGATACCATTTGTCTGGATATAGAGATTCCAGGGACAATACCTCACCTGGATTGCGGTAACGGGTGGAGCTGCATGAGACAGTGGGGTACGCAGCGACGTTGCTGATGGCCAAATCCATCTGTTTATGGAAAGCGGGGTGTTTCCAAGGCCGGAGGTGGGGTTGTGTGGCATACGGGCCACCTTTTTTTGTCACTTATGCTGCTCGGGCCTCTGCGGTCTCGCTCTCCTATTTTTGCACGTTTCCATCGACTTACACGCACAATGACAACAGATCAACGACGCGCTGACATCACTTCCAACCTACAATCAGTCCGGGATGCGATGGCTTCTGTTGGACGCCAAGACGTATGGAAATACGCCGTCAGCCAAAGTTTACTCGGTCTCATGCAATCTTGCGTTGTGTCTAGGCTCGATTGGTGGCTGTGAGCAAGTATAAACCGTCAGAAGACCTTCAATATGCGTACGACGCTGGTCAGCGCCATTTTGGCGAGAACTATGTAGGACCATATAAAGACCCGTATTTTCGCTATGACTGACTCAGTCACCTTATTCTACAGGTGCAGGAACTCGTCAGCAAAGCAGAAGTGGTATAAAAGAAGCAGTTGCTCTCTTTCTCCATTCTTTCGCTCACAAATGGTTTAGCTTCCTCGAGATATCCAATGGCACTTCATTGGTCATCTTCAGAGCAACAAATGCAAGACAGTTGCTGGTACGCATAAAAATTTTGGGGTTTTTTGCCTTTTCTCGTTGGCAGCGCTAACCAAAGTGATGGTAGCTATCCCGAACCTGTACGCAGTCGAGACGGTGGACAGCATCAAGAAAGCAGATACGCTCAACAAGGCGTGTGCAGCCGTACGGCCCGATATCCCTCTCAAGGTCTTTGTTCAGGTCAATACGAGTGCTGAAGATGGTAATATAAGATACCATGAGTAACGCAACACGTCTTCTCATGATGATTTGTATAGTGAAGAGCGGTGTCTCGCCCGATGAGTGTGTCTCAGTGTGCCGACACATCATAGACTCGTGCCCCCAGCTTGTGTTGAACGGTCTGATGACCATTGGCATGTTCGGACGGGATCCTAGCGTGGAAAACCCAGACTTCAAGGCAAGTTCTACTCTTGTGTGATATTGCAAAAGATGTAAACTAATGAATGCAATAGTGCTTGGTAGACTGCAGACAAAAGGTCACAGAAGCGATACCAGACGTGACGCTAGAACTCAGCATGGGTATGTCCGAAGATTACGTGCAGGCACTTCAAGCGGGCTCCACCAACGTGCGCGTTGGACGTACCATCTTTGGTGAACGACCCAAGAAGACCGACCTTTGAGCAACAAAAGCATTGTAAAGCAGACTCTGGCATGTCGACTATTTGGTATAATAAAATGATACACTATTATCCTAATTTATCAAACAGAAATGAAACGGTATTCGTCTTTGCATCTCGTTACAATGATAACAATTATAACAAAGCATCGTCGATAATGCAGGATGTTGTCGTCCAGCAGATGTGCCAGATGTGGGGAACCATACGGCGTCCAGCGGAAAGGAGAAGATCGACCTGGTTGTGAGGACTCAAAGAGCGAGAGACGGGCGCAAACTGCCCATAGGTCGATATAACATCGAGACAATAGTTGTTGCAAATTGCAATAGGCGACGGGTGTCTAGGAGATATGCCCGTCAACGAGGATGGCAAGCGCAGGACAGAATGACGAAGCCGTTCAGAACAAGAGCACGGCCATGGACCGATATTTGATTTGGCGAGCATGTTGCATATTGCCTGCGATAAAGCCACATTGCAGTCGGATGAAGGAGGCGGTCGAGGAAGAAGAGCCGGTTGAAACATGTCTGCAGTTTTCCAATTTTGGGCGAGTAGAACACGACGCGCCATTTGACGCGTTGCCTCGGGAGTTGAAAGGCGCGTTACAAAATTGCATTCCCCTCGTGAGTCGTTATAACCAAATCAGTCCAAATCTGTCTTGAAGCATACATAGACTCAACATCTATGACTGGACCTTTGCCAAGTCCAAAACGTCAAAAAGTCAACGGTACATTCTCCCTCAGACTAGGCCATACTCCGCGCTTGTGCTTCGCGCTTCTGCTTCTGCTTCTGCTTATACTTACCCCACTCTGATCCAACTAGACCCGTCCGGTACAGATTCAATGCTCTCTCACGGAGAGGACAGTGATCTCATGTTCGGCGACGACCTGCCCCTGGATGAGCTGGAGAAAGTACTGAATGTCAATGATGAGAATAAAAATCCAAACGCGCCCAACACAATCCAAACCGACGATGACGATATATTTGGTGACGATCTCCCTATCGAATTACTAGACGAGGATATCACGGCCCTTCTCCAGGAAGCAGACAGTCAAGAGCTGTCGGTCGAAAAGGATGACACACACCTAGACAAGCCCAGATACTTTCGCTACATTGTCGCCAGCATTGAGAACGGAACCTATCTGAACGAAGATGACTTCCGAGTGCCCGAAAAGGTACATGCCTACAGATATGCACACACACACACACTCTCTCTCTCTTGCTCTCTCTCTTTTTACCTGCATGCCATGGTAACAGTGACTAACAGCTGCTAACTTCCATGTAGTATCTTATGCTTCTAGAGGACCTCACCAATAGGCCGACCAGCGCTGTGCTTCGAGACGAATGGGTGCACACAAAAGTACATATAGGTACGCTCCAGCTTTGCAGGAAAACCACCGTCTTACCATGGCAATACAGGTGACGTAGTGCATATTCCCCTCGATCACGTCGAAGACAAGACCTTCCCGAGTGATATCATCATTGACAACGAACGACATGCTATCATTGTCCACCCAGACCGACTTATTTCCGCTACTGCCGTTGCTGAAAGCTTCATGTGTACCCGAAAATCTGTCCTTCAGGCAAAATTCAAGTCGATCGGTGGCTACACGGAAGCACTCGTTCACGGCAACTTGATTCATCGACTGCTTCAGCAATGCCTCACTCAGACAGATTTCTCGACGGCTGGCATGCGAAAAAAGGTCCAAGCCATCGTTTCGTCTTCTTTGGAGGAGCTTATGGCGATCGATCAAAGCGACGACACCGCCATTGATCTCCTCAACAAGCAGATTCCCGACCTGCAGAAATTTCTTTATACCTATCTCGGGAAGAATCCGAAACCGAAAGCAACGCTCGCCAGGGACAAAGGTCCCGATGCACAGAAGCTATTAGGCTGCAAGACCATCAGTATCTCGCGGGTGCTGCACGTCGAAGATCACATATGGTCTCCTACCTATGGCCTGAAAGGCATGATTGATGCCGCGGTTGAGATGACGTTCTGGCCGAACTCAAAGACGCTGATTGTGCCTCTCGAAATCAAGACCGGAAAATCCAGCCGATTCGTATCCCACCGTGCGCAGACCGCCCTCTACTCGCTCCTTATGAGTGATCGTTATGGTATTTGCCGGCCACCGCCACTACTGCATCACCGTTCACACGCCTATCGTAGATATTGGCATCGTCACCGGTGCCTTATACTATACAAAGACGAACAGCATATACCTGATCCCTGCCGAGCGCAAAGATTTGCGCGGGCTTCTGATCGCCAGAAATACGCTTGCTTGTGCCGCCAACAGCAAGCACGTCCTCCCTCCAATGATCCGGAAACTGCACTCCTGCCAATATTGTTACGCAAAAGACGTCTGCCTGGTCCATCATAAAGCAGCCGAGAATGGCAATGGCGAGTCAAGCGGCCTAGGACAGTATTTCGAACAGAGAACGGAACATGTTACACCCACAGCAGCCGCATTCTACACCCATTGGCAAAAACTCATTGACCATGAAGAAAGTGACGTCGACATGCTGCGAAAAGATACTTGGAGACAGCCGGGCGAGTGGCGAGAACTGAGTGGCCTGTAAGTACCGAAATACGTGATAATGTTTTGCTTTTCGTGTTGATCGTGCCATGTAGATGCTTGAATAACATGTCGCTCGATGTACATACCGACAAATACGATGGCAGCTCGGGTTTTACATATACCTTCCGCTCTCCCGCCCCTCTATCTACCCCCCAAGACCTCGATACCCATCGCGCGCAGGGTCTGTCCACATTGTTCAGTGTAGGCGATCCGGTGATCGTTTCGAGCACGACCGGACACATCAATCTGGGCATGGGGTTTATCAAGGAGATTGATTCTGATTATGTCGTGCTTTCCCTAACGACCGAGCTGCGCCAGGTGCCGCGAAAAACAACCGACTTCCTTGAAGACAGCATGCAGAGCTTTTGTCATGATGGCGAGTCCACGCTTTACCGGATCGATAAAGATGAATTATCAGGCGGCATGTCAATGATGCGTCGCAATATTTTGACTCTGGTAGCACGAGAAGAGGACGGCGGCGATACGAAGCGGAGACGCCTCATTGTCGACCTTGAGCCTCCGAGCTTCCGTGCGGACAACAAGCCTCTGCAGCTCCACGAACTGAAAGGCATGAATCCAGCTCAGGAACGTGCCGTTAACCGTGTCCTTGCAGGTAAGGTGTGCTACTGACGTCAATGCCCTCGCTAACCCACAGTCTCGTGCAGCCGAAGATTACTCTCTACTTCTTGGTATGCCAGGCACGGGCAAGACGACCACTGTGGCACGGCTCGTCGCTGCTCTTGTGGCACGCAAAAAATCCGTGTTTATCACCGCCTATACCCATACTGCGCTCGACAACGTGCTCGCCAAGGTGATCGATCTGGGCATTGATGTGCTACGTGTCGGCAACGAGGAGCGCTTCAGCCCAGAGATCGCAAATTACATGGCAGACACCCGAGATTCCATCAAAACTGTCGCTGACTTGGAAAAGCATTATACCTCGAGACGCGTCGTCGGCACCACCTGCTTGAGTATCTCACAGTGAGTTCGACTTGGCTTGCGACAATCGAGAGCATTCGTCTAATATTGAAGCGGCAGTACCCTGTTTCAGAAGCGCAAGTTTGATTACTGCATCGTGGACGAAGCTTCCCAATTAACACTCCCTGCATGTGTGGGGCCCCTCCGATTTGCAAATACTTTTGTCCTTGTTGGCGACCAATACCAACTTCCACCGACGGTAGGCTCACCTATCAATAAATAGGAATTAGGAAAAAGACGAGTACTAATGACCAAGCAATGCAGATCAGAAATACGGTTGCTCGTGACCAAGGCCTCGGCATCTCCTTATTCTCGCTCCTTGCACAAGCACATCCAGATGCTGTGTCTCATCTCGAATACCAGTACCGCATGAACGAGGATATCATGGAAATTTCTAATGTCTTGGTGTACAACCACCGGCTCAAGTGTGGCACGCCTGCAGTGGCAAAACGGAAATTGAAGCTGCCTCACTTGGAAGAAGGCCTGGAGCACATCCATCGACAGTGGAACTTCAACTGTAAATCACCTACAAAACACTGCTGGATGGCCCACGTCCTTGATCCAAAGTAAGCGATACGGGTTATTGCAAATATGTGTTCACATCGTTTCAAATAGACGTAATGTGATCTTGATCGATACCGACGCGTTGAATTTGACGGAAAGCCGAGAGAGCAATGCCATCACCAATCACTCTGAAGCAGTGCTTGTCAAGAGCCTGGTGAGTGCGCTCGTACGATGCGGTGTGCCCGAATCCGAATTGGCCGTTATATCCTTCTACCGAGCCCAGGTTCGGCACATTGCCATGGCCATCAAGTCTCACATGGACGTGGAGGTGGCGACAGTGGACAGATATCAAGGCCGGGATAAAGAATGTGTGCTGATTTCCATGGTGCGCAGCAACGCCAGAGGCAATGTAAGTAGTTGATCCCGCTAAAAAAACACAATTAAGTTTATGTTTTCATAAGACTGGTGAGCTACTCCGGGAATGGCGTCGTATCAACGTGGCCCTGACGCGCGCGAAGAGTAAGGTCATCATGATCGGCTCCGTATCCACGCTGCAGAATGGAGCTTTGTTTGCTAGCATATTGGACATTATGCGAAACAAAAATTGGGTAAGAGCAAGGAAGAACAAAAAGGTGTCCCGAAGCTAACGCAACTATTACTGTCATTTACCAGATCTATCGCCTCCACGCCGACGATTTCAAGAGTCACTACATCGATACCAATGGTCCATCACCCATGCCGGCGAAAGACAGATCAAAGAAGGAGCGCAAGACGATCGTAGGATCTAAACCTGTTCGAAAAGACAAGCCCATCCTGCACGATATTTTAAAGGAGATCAATTCATTTTAGACGACCGCTTATCATCTACACAGCGTTTCGCTGCGAAATACAGATGTAGTACATAATTTATCAGGATATCGCATAGAATATCAGGTCACCAATCTTTGCCATGCGTCAGCTCAAAAGAGAGATTGTAGAGAGAGAGAGAGATTTATTATTATTTACAGCAGCATGAAATAGGTTTGTACAGGAATCAAGCAGAATTGGTTCGTTTCAACGACAGCAGGAGATTGTCTAGCTGAGCGAGCTCGTCATCGCCAGCTGTGGAGTGTCGTTCGCGTTTATAGGTCACCTGGACGCGCATGGGATTCTCAGGTCGGTATACCTTTCTCCGCTTAGCCAGTTCAGTGCATTGTTCATTTCCGTCCAGCTGGTTTTCGTCTTGCTCCAGCTGAGGCACGTCTTCCATCAGCAGGGCGGGAGCTACTCTGTGTAATGCGCTCTGGGTCGAGCTATACGTCCTCGGCTCGGCTTGCGACGTCATGGACGACTCTGGCTCATCGTCTTCTTCAACTTCCTCCTCTTCAAAGTTATAGTATCGGCCTGGACCCTCAGATACGTCTTCTCCGCGGGCAGATTTGAGACGCGACACGAGGCTGCGCTTCGGCCGCGCGTTACGAGGTGCATCGATGGGCGCAGCGGGACGCGCGAATGAGGGGAGGGAGCTAGAGCACGTCGTAGGTATTGAAGGCGAGACGTGTTCGGATATGGCTGTGGTATCTTGAGATTCGTCTAGGACCACATCGTACGACCGTTGGGGTGCCATCATGGGCTCAAAGAAAGAGGCGCTATAGTCGGATGAGCACGTGCCTCGTTTGAAAGTCGCAACGATTGTCTGCTCAGAGAACGTGACGGATTTTTTGAGTCGTGGCCGGCGAGGCAGCGTGATGCAAGGTTTGAGGGCCGGTTGGGTCTGCCGAGCGGGAGCGCTCGTGTTAAGATTGCTTTCCCCGTCGCTCTCGCTTGAGGAGTCATTATCCGGGAAATCAAAGATGTCGCTGGTTGGAAGCGGGTCGACGGTGGGCGACAAAATAGATGTTTCCCGGTCAGGGGAGGGGTGAGTAGGTACAGGCCGATCGAAGGGTGATGAGGGGCGGGGCAGTGCTTCGTCTGGGAAGGCAAATATGTCGTGCGGAGCGACAGTCCCTGAAATTTGTGCGTCGCTGTTATTGTTGCTATTGTCCTCGCCTGCGCTCTTGTCTTGGATGATATCGCTTGAAGCAGATAGCATAATGTTGTCTGCTTTCCCCCGCATATCGATATCAGTCTCGTCTGACACAAGTTTATCACAAAGCAGGCTCTCGATAGGTGTTTCGTGAATTAAGGGCCAAAGCGTGTCTGTTTCGAAGGTTTGAGAGCCTCGAAGGACGGGGTCGATGAGTACATCACTGTCCGGCTGGAGCTCGCCATGATTCGTTTCGATCGTGGAATTCATCAGGTTGACAGGGGAGTCCTCCTGGGTTGCTGTGCCTGGAATGGAAGGCGGGATATTTGGCTGTTCATCGTCACTGTCGTCTTCCAGGGCTACAGGGGCATGTCGCTTGCGGGTATACGTGAAGACCGTACGCGGTGCTGGTAAATGGTCAAACAGTCCTGTTGCCTTGGTCGACATGTTCAGCTGTGAAGCACTGACCGTGCGTGTTACAGAGTGATAAAAAAAATGTAAAAATTGAGGGGCACGTTTTTCGCGACGCGCCGCACGCGCGCGCCAGGAAAAAATAGCGGAAAAGACTGGCCCCAGGCAATCAATTCAGCCAATCAGACCGCAGGTATTATCTACTTGGCGATTATGAAAAAGAGCACGCGGGTACATCAGGCACAATATCTATCGTTACATGAATGCTTAACGCAAACCGGCATTAACGCCTGTTTTAGGTGTATGTAGAGACTACAACTTTCTGCTGTTTTAGACCTCTCCTCCGCAATGACGAGATATTACGACTGCCAGATGAACAGACGGTAAAATTTACCTGTGTGATGGAAGTAAAATAAGCTTGAGGAGCCCATTTTGTTCGCAACGCGTTAATGGCAGCACGCCTGGGAATCGACTTATCTATTTGGGAAGTAGATTCAGGACCTTCAATGCGCGACTACTTCGCACAAGTTAGCTTTATGCTTCGCGTAGTGGACTGGCGTTTGATCTTTCTAGCTCTTCTTCTAAACAGCCTCCGAAGCTCCAGGGTTTGAGGACGCGATTGCGCTGATACCAATGGGCATGATTTCATCACGATCACGGTAGCGATAGGCTATAGAGAACAGAATCAGAACATAGTCCTCTGCCGTAGCACCCACCTCTGTCATAACGACTATTCTGACCATAGTAGCACCCGGGAGTAGAGCTCCAAGGCTCTTCTCGATTGGGCTATGTAGAAGGAGACTTTGTTAGGGATGAAGAAAGTCCAGAATCAGTATCACGACTTACCGTTTCTACTTTTACATGGTCGCCATTGATCTCAGTCGTATGTGCACTCTCCTCAGCACTTTTACCATCTCTATAAACTAAGAAACCAAAGCCGCGTGATTCACCGGTAGCAGAATCGACCATCACCGCTGCCTTGTATATTTACAAAGCATGTAGCAACGAAAGAAACCCTTACGTCCATCATTTTACCTCTCCAAACGGAGTAAGTGCTTCTTCGAAATCATGTCCAGTAATATGAGAGGGCAGTCTGCCGACATACAGGGTGCTGCCTGGTTCGGCTTTACTGGTTTTAGATGGCTGATGTAAGCAGGTACAGCTACTAAAAGCCGAGTTCTTACACTGCATCTTGGCTGATAGGCGGCGGCTGACTTCTTCCAGAAGCGATTTTGTCGTAGATAGTAAACGTGAATGTCAGCTGCTCGAAATACGACCCTCGAGATGAGCGCTATAGTAGAAGTCTGCGGGCGACGTGAGCCACGAGTGACGACGGGTATCAGTTAAAAGATTTACCTCGGTATTGCTCTTCTCCGTCACCCACAACGGATAACAGTAGGATGGTAAAGTGAGAGAAATGGAAGAAAGGAAGAACGAATAAATTCAGCACATCTCAAACCAGATAGAATAATTTACGACGGCAGGTGACGCATGATATATTTCGTTCATACAGATTCATTCATTCATTAACCTCCCATAATAAATACCGTGCTGCATAAGAGCTTATCATATTAGTGTAAAAAACGGAAGCCGCCTTAACCTGAGAATAGGTATAGCTATTGTAAACAGTATACCGAATAGTGTCGAACCCGGAAATATGAGAAGCAAGACCCAGCTCATAGAAGGACCTTGTCGATTTGATCATTTTTCTGGTTCCCATACAACGGGTATATTCCATTGTCTACGACCTTGGGGTTTTTGTATATGCCAGGTGCATGTAGGCACGATAGTTTTTACGGCACTTTATCTCACTCGTGTCAATGGAGCTATGATCATGCAGAGAGGCTCAAAAGTAAAGACGTCTGCTGGGTGATCGAGACACGTACACATACATCTGCGGCAACGTTTTTAACCGCAATGTGAAACCACCCTGGGTACATTCTTCTGAGTTTGTGCGACGTGATACCCTTTTTGTCATAGATCTATGCATGAAGATGTTCCAGCACTAGGTCTTGCCGTGTTTTTATGTGGCTCAATCACAGCCTGGAGATATGTTTGTGGAGAAGCCAGCTAGTGTAGGTGTGGCCTGATTTATGTTGAGCCAGTTGAGGTCAGGCTCATTTTTATTTTGTTATCGACGAAGACCTACAGGCTTCACTCTGTCAATATTTACCAAGGGTAAAGTGGGTCGTGCACTCCGCAACGACATTTGTTCTCCACTTGAGGGCTCAATGGAGAAGTCCCCTACAATTGGTACGCTATCGATCGTTTCCCGGACCTGACAAAACAAGGTGCATCCTGTTCCCAGTGCCTTTATTGTGCCTCCCCCAAGTAGCTCTTTTAATACGACTCGAAGGAGTACAGGCGAACACCACTTCGATAGTCTTTAGCCTCGATAGAGCTAAGATCATTATTATAATTTGTATCATGCGCAAAGTGGATGTTGGGGGATGCTTTTTGTCGCAAAAAGCGGGGAAAAGAGGTCAGAAAAACCAGATAAATCCGAAACATGGGCCAAAGATGGAATTCAATTCCATAAAGCACAATAAGACGATCAATAAAAGCAAACTCAAGAGGCTCCAATAAAAGAAGCAGCTTTTTGTCTCAATTCCTATGCATTCTCTTGCTCTCATCTCATTGTGTGTCCAGGTTGTGTGTATGTATTTTTTTACTCTGCCGTAATTCTTTTTCAGTGACACACCTTTTTGGAAAAAGCATGCATGTTGTCGGTGTATCTTTAGACTGAGCTCGAAAATCCTAATTGTAGTACAACATCCCCAGATGAGCCAGCGCAAATCTCATTCACAAAGCACGGCACCTTCTTTTCTCCCCTTCGTTTCCCTTATCTTACAAGGGCCCGTCTTCTTTTTTATTCTATTTTCTTTAATTTATTCTATTCTACTTTACTCTACTCTACTTCCTTTCGTATAATTCTATCTCGACTATGGCTGATCGCCAGAGCGGTATGGTTCAGTCTTACGGCTACCCTGCTGCATCAGGCACCAGTCAGATTGTGTCTCGCGCTGTCGCTGCTGCTGCTGCCAACAACCATCACTCGCATCGTAAAACGGGTCGCAACTCGAAGCGCTATTCCGTCTCTGCTTTCTACTCCATGGCAGCCGAACAGGACAATGAAGTCGAAGATGAACTGGCTCAAGGTAAAAAAAAAAAAAAAAAGAAATAGAAATACAGCCGGCCAATCGAGTTTGGCACACATACACACGCGCATGGCTTTGTGTGAATGGATATCGGAATAATACAGAGGGAAACATGCATACTGAATATGTTCTTCTGTGGATAGCACAACGCCGACTACGAGACTTGAAGACAAGGATTTCTGCGCAAAGCAAAAAGAACTTTGTCCTTGAACGTGATGTTCGCTATCTCGATTCGCGTATTGCTCTTTTGATCCAAAACCGCATTGCTCTTAGCGAGGTATCCATCAAAACTACGCCTTGATTTTACTATCCTTACAAAAGCTCACGCTATTCTTTGAAGCAAAACGAAATGGCCTCGCACTTTGAGGAGCATGGGGAAGGAGATAGCGACTTCTATCCAGACGACCGAAAAATGCAGCTTTACGGCAACCTGTTCTTTATTCTGCAGAGCGAACCGAGACATATAGCTACCTTGTGCCGTCTCGTCAACCTGGCCGAGATCGATACGCTTCTACAAACCGTCATGTTTACACTTTACGGCAACCAATACGAAAGCCGTGAAGAGCATTTGCTCTTGACCATGTTTCAGGTGCGCTCAAATGAACAAGAAACACAGAGACAAGGCGAAGGAACTATGGACTCATCCGGATTCAATTTGTAAAACAGAACGTACTTGCTGCTCAGTTCGAAACGTCTACCGAATTCGGTTCGCTTTTGCGTGCCAACACGCCTGTATCACGCATGATGACAACATATACGCGCCGCGGGCCCGGTCAAGCGTATCTCAAGTCAGTCCTTTCAGAACGGATTAACAACCTCGTCGAGCATAAAGACCTCAACCTAGAAATCAACCCGCTAAAGGTAAGCAAAATCATAAAAAGGAAGAAGAGCGGTGCATGCCACCCAAGCATCCGGGACTCACAATGGCATACAAGGTGTACGAGCAAATGGTAGCCCAAATGGAGATCGACAACGGAGAGCTGCCTAGCGACATGCCTCGCAGCGTCACCCCCGAAGTCGCCGCGGAGAATCCCAACGTCCAGGCGATTATTCAGCCCCGTCTCAAGATGCTCATGGAGATTGCCGAAAGTTTCCTCACCACCATCATTGCTTCCACCGCCGCCGTGCCGTACGGTATCCGGTGGATCTGTAAGCAGATTCGTTCGCTTACCAAGCGCAAGAGTCCGAGCGCATCCGAATTCTCGGTCTGCAGCATGATTGGCGGTTTCTTCTTTTTACGTTTCATCAACCCGGCCATTGTTACGCCTCGTGCTTATATGCTCATGGATAACGCCCCAAGCAAGCCCCCCCGCCGTACTTTGACCTTGGTAAGTCGAACTATGAAAATAAGAAGATATGGTCTTATGGGTATGTGAACAATGTGTAGATAGCAAAAATGCTGCAGAACCTGGCCAACCGACCTTCGTATGCCAAGGAGACGTATATGCTCCCAACCAACCCCTTTGTAGAGAACAACAAGCAACGCATCAACAAATTTTTGAATGAGCTGTGCGAAGTCAGCGATTTCTACGAAAGCCTCGAGATGGATCAGTACATGGCGCTTTCGAAGAAAGATATCTCGCTCAACATCACTCTCAACGAGATTTACAATACTGAGGCGCTTGTGTTGCAGCACCTGGATGTGCTCGCACCGAAGGAAAAGGATCATATTCGGGTGCTGCTGAACGAAATCGGACCGTCACCGCATCAAGTCTCGCGCAAGGAGAACAAGACGATTGAGCTGTCCTTGTTTAGCCGGTGGGAGGTCCCTATCCAAGGTACACGGTATATCCATTTTGTTTTGAGATCTTTTTTGCTTACAAAAAAAACTGTGCTGCGTGCATACTCGTGTTTCATTACCGAAATGCAGATTTGACGACAGCCCTGATGTCCGAGAACAACATTACACAGAACGACATCCTGTACATGGAGACCAAGGCCATTTATGTGCAATTGATCCGTTCGCTCCCCCACCTCGGCGCTGGACCGCTGGATTTGGATTATATCGCCGAAACGGCGGCGACGACGAAGGATGCACAGCTCGTCCGCAAAGGTATCAAGGTCAAGGATATGCTGCGTGAGCTCGAAGACGCGGGCATTATTGACCATCGGGACCGATACAAACTCCTGGTTGAGGAGATCACGCAAGAACTCGCCCATTTAGGCAATTTGAAGGAGAAAGTCCTCGAGGAGCTTGAATCACTCGAGAGCGTGTACAAGACGATCATTGATCACAACGCCTACTTGCGGAGCCAACTCGAGAGTTACAAGGCTTATCTCCAAAACGTGCGGATCCAGAGCGGCGGCGAAAAACCGACCAAGAAATCGGTTGGCATCGGTGTCGAGGTCGAGGGTTCTCCGAAAAAGGCGCCGCGCAAGTCGCCCGTGCAAGGGCCTTTCAAGTTCACGCATGGTCAGCTCGAAAAGGACGGGGTGATCGCCGAAAGTACCGTGCCCGAAAGCAGGTATGATTTTAATTCTGCGCCTATTGTGTATATCAGACGACTCGTCTTTCCCGCGTGCGCGCGCAGACATAGACACACACATACAGAATGGCATGCACGTACATGGACTAATAAGGAAAATGAACAGGCGGCCGAATATATTTTTTTCGATCACGTCTCCCTTGCCAGGTACTTTTATCATTGCTATGCATTTCAAGGGCCGAGAGAAGGCCATTCTGGAAATGGATCTCAAGCTGGATGATTTGCTCGAGAAGGTAAGCAAAATAACCTTTTTTCTTTCTTTGAAAATGTCGTACTGATCCCCATATGTAGCAACAAGATAATGTGGAACTGCTGGATCTGGAATATGTGAGACTGAACGTGCCCAAGATCCTGAATCTGTTGAACCGGACGTTCGTCACACGAAACAAGTAAGTTTATACCCCAACCCCCATCCCCCCCCCCCTCTCCTTGGCTTAGCGAGAAGGGCTTTTGACACTTACGTATATATGCACTATTCTTACCAGGACTGGTTTGTTTTCATAAAAACTTTGAGTGCGTCGAGGCGATCCTTGCTCGGCGGAACGAACAAGATCCTGAGCTGTATCAAACTTTGACCAGCCCCATTTACACAAAACTTACCCACGAACGCACGCCCACACACACCCATATACACGTCCAGCATCATCGTCCTCTTTTCCTTGCGCTCATCGTACTCAAATGAAAAAGAAAACAATCCCACTGCCTTGCACTCATAAGTCGACCCGTCGATTCTCTCTCTCCCTCACATGAACCTATAATCATTCGCACGCACATACTCGATTCTCTTCTTCGCTTCTTTTTCCCTCTTTACTTAATACCACCGTAAAAGCTTTGGCAGAATCGTTTTTTTTTTCTTTTAATCTATAGTATATACGAATCCTAGTTTTCTATTTCATAGTTTCGAACGAATGGATATCGGTTGGTAACTTGTTTGATAGTAATAGTAATAGTAATATATTATTATTAGTAGGAGTGATACTAAAGGTGATGATGGTGATGATGATAGAGCGAATATAGAGAGAAGTTAGAAATATATAACAGTGTTGTCGGACTGGAGTGGCACTCGCAACTGACTCCCGCGGCACATGCCCCCCTTTGCTCTTGCCTTTTGACTTCTTTTGGCTCCTACGCTGCACACTCTTTTCTCTTTTTCTCTTTCTCTCTCTTCTCTCTTCTCTCGCTCTCACTCTCACTCTCTCTTTCCCTTTTCTTTTTTTTTTCTGATTCTCTCTCTCTTTTCTTATCCTATTTCCTTTTTGTTACTTTCCCTCTCTTTTTTATTTTATTCTATATCCTCTGTCCTTTTATTACTTTTCTACTTCCTCATCCTTGCTTGCATGTCGCAAACGCAAACGGTCCAGTCTTCTTCGGACGATTCAGTATCTCGATCGACCCATCTTGCTCAGGTCGTCCCTCAGGGACCTCCCATCAAGAAGAAAAGTAAGCAAAGAAAGAAGAAAAAAACTATGATAACGCGCGCGTGTGTGTGAGAGAGTGAGAGGGTGAGTGGGTGAGTGTGTATGTGAAAGAGAAAGAGTGAGTGAGAAAGTGAGAAAGGGACTGTGTGTATGTGTATTCGAGGATGGCGCGCGCGTTTGTTGTATGTACTTTTAAAACGACAGAAAAAAAAGAAGAGTTGAAATGGCTTACCTTCGATTGATGCGCGTTTCTATGCGATTGTGAAACAGACCCTCATTCGATCAAATCGCCTCACCGGACACCCTCACGAGTAGGATCTCTGTTTGGATCGAAAAAGGGCAACTTTCTATCGTTGTTGTTATGCTGCACGGCGAGTGGTGCGGGTGCGTTGCTCGACAGTGGCGACAATCACAAAAAGACAGAACCTCCAACCAGAATCATCACCAACCCAGCCGAGCTTAAAGACATCACGGAAAGCGTCGAAGAGACTTCGCATACGCCGGCATCCATTCCCTTATCATCCCCCGATGTAAGTGCCCCACTCTCGTATTCTATACTCTATTGTTGTGCCGATAGTCTGCAACATAGCACTTCCACCCCTCGATTTATTTCTAATCCTAATTCTTTGAATTCTCGCCTTGCCCTCTCTCTGCTTCTGCAAATCTTCAGGGCCAGCTCATCCGCTTGCTACCGCCAATAGCCGTCGAGCATCAGGGACGCAAATGCCTGGTACTCGACCTGGATGAAACTCTGGTGCATAGTTCATTCAAAGTAAGTCGCCCCGTCGTCTTTTTCCCGCCGATATTCATTGCTGCTGGGCAGATTATTCCCAATCCCGATTTCATTGTACCTGTCGAGATCGATAACCAATACCACAATGTCTATGTGCTCAAGCGGCCAGGAGTCGACGAGTTCATGCGCAAAATGGGCGAGAAATACGAAATTGTTGTCTTCACAGCCAGTCTGTCCAAGGTAGATTCACAATGTGTGCGTTTGCGACGATGGCCTAAATTTTGTTTGCGTAGTATGCCGACCCCGTCCTGGATATGCTCGATATACACAAGGTGGTTACGCACAGGCTGTTCCGTGAGTCGTGCTGTAATCATAAAGGGAGCTATGTCAAGGTAAGCGGGGTGCAGAAAGATTTCTTGTTGGCGTTTCCTCATATGAATGGATTCAGGATCTATCTCACCTCGGACGTGATCTGGCGGGTACCTTGATCCTCGACAATTCTCCTGCAAGTTATATATTTCACAATGCGAACGCAGTACCTGTATCCACGTGGTTTAACGATCCACATGACACTGAATTGACCGATCTCGTTGCTTTTCTCGAAGACTTAACAGCCGTCGATGACGTGACCACTGTCCTGGACAATACAATCCACCTTGAGACACCTGCCACCACTCCATCCTGATGATAAAATGATTGCATCTCTGCTCTATTCTCGAACGGATACATCGTCGACCTGGGTGTGTCCTTTGTACGCACTTGAACCCTTTCCTTCTTTCAAGTCTCTTTCTCTTTCATTTTTCCTCTCTCCCTCCATACCTATCTAGCAAAATGTGGCTCTGTTTTTCTACTGCATCTACTTTTTTTTTCTTTTTCTTTTCTCCCTTTCGTTCGCTCTATCCTTAGCCTTCCCTTCCCTTCTCTTACTCTCTCTCTCTCTCTCCCTCTCTTCCAGCCACTCATCTCATACCTAATTTTCTTCTATCTTCTGGCTTTCTATCTCTTATCACCCGGTGTTTTATACCTCTCAAAAGATCTTGCCTTTTTCACCACCCTATACATATATTTTGTTAACATAGCTCAAGAGCTTGAATTTGATATCACTATTAATGTGATATACTCCATTGCACTGTATTTTCTGCCTCGCAAATGCCAAGGAAAACGCACCGAACCGGTGAAAGACAAATATAGTATACCGACAAGACCGCCGTAAATGCAGAAATACTAAATGACGGAATTTTTCCGGCCACGGGTGGTATAAAAGAGCGTGGCGATGGGCTTGAGGCGGAGGGAAAATCCCCAAAAACAAACAAAAGCCGAAACAACGGTGTACAATATCACAATGTAAATCGTTTCTGTTTCGCCCTGAATATCTGCTTACGTTTTAAGCCCTTTGGATATGCACATATATGGACTCTTCGAATGAAGCGTACACAGGATGGGAAGCATACTCCTCAGGTAAGATACCAGTAGATAGCTGCATTCCCAGAGACGCATATGTCCATGAATCTGAAACCACCAAACGCGTGCATACTGTTTCTACGCAGTATTGAAAGAAGCACCCGTGTTGTTACTCTATAAATGTGGGTGTCACGGTGATATAAAAAAGTTACTAGGGTAAGGTTTACCATGGAGATATATCAGATTTTGCGATTTTGTGGGAGCGACACGTTGAGAGAAGAACTCGGCATGTGAAACGCTCAGAGCACCTTTTATCGATTTCCGTTTTAATCATAATCATTATATGTTGTTTAAGCCATGTCCTGGCTATGGCTGTTCATTCTCGACAAGATCTATGCATCCACGTTCCTCTTGACAATCTACAAGGCCTACAAACGAGTTTTGCGTGTCGTTCTCCACACAACAGAACTTGACCGTTTATGCAATGAGGCTGCTACAGATACACAAACGAAACGACCTCGCATTCAAGGTCATGTCATTTACCGGATAGGTACGTGGTTTGAATATCAGCAAGAAGCGCACACTACTGACGCATAAGCCTGTCAGATCAATCCATCAACTACTCCAAGGAGCTCGTGGTCAGTCTAAACCCTCCTTGTCCTCATATCTCGGACGGAAAAGGAATCCAGCTAACCATGGTATAATAACGGACAGGCTCTGAACACTCAGCTCCAAGACGAGTCTGCACTGGATGGCGTTGTTGGCCAGATCGCCCTGCGGAAACAGGTACGCCGCCGGGATGTCCTAGAGACCAGCATACGACGCATTGTCAAGATACGCGCCCTTGTCCACGAACGCACTGCGCGGGCTCGCACCGCGTTCGTCCGGACGCAGCATCAACCGCTCCTCGATCGGCTGTGGACACAACTGATGCCGAACGCGCTTCAACGCGACTGGACCGCGATCGGATTCCAGCAAGCGTCGAGCCCAGCCACTGACTTCCGTGGCATGGGCTGTCTCGGCCTCGACCACCTCGTCTACTTTGCAGAGCACTATCCCGACCGCGCGCGCGAGTGCATCCTCCGCGACACCCACCCGCATTGGTACCCGTTTGCGATCGTCGGCATCCACATCTCCCAGCTCGTCTTGCACGCCCTTCAGCAGCGCCAGCTGCAGCTCTATCTTTGTACCGGGTTTGACTTTGATGAACTGTTCTGCTCCCTCTTCTATCAGTTCCATCAGTTCTGGATGGCCCGTCGTCTGAACGTTATGCAGTTCGAGGCGGCCTTCATCGACTACAAGGCCCAAGTCCAGTCCATGCTCAAAAGCCATACCGCGCTTCCCTTCCACCTCTATCTCGACCATCTCGAGCGAGAAAAAACCTCCTCCGAGGATTTGCACGAAGATACCACTCCACTTTTGTCGCATGAAAAGGATCAATGAATAAATGGTTCATACAGCCAGTATATTGACTCTCTGTACATATCATTTTACCATAGACGACGATGAGTGCGCCTAACTCCGCTAACTCGACTTATAACTAATTACGTAAGCAGGCCCGGGTTCAATTCCCGGGCAGGGTGTCTGCCAAAGTGGATCACTTTGAGCTGTGAACGGTACCTGACGTCAATCTTCATCAAGGTATCTTACCCGTGTTCTTCGGTAAATGTGAACCGCGTGATGGTAAAGTAGGCCAATGAATCCTCTGAAACGCGAAAGATACCTGACGTCAATACCTGTCAGGGACCATATCTTTGAGCTCTTTTTCCCCATTGGTAAAACGTGGATTGCGTGATAGCTTGGTTAGCCAATGGAACCTATGAAACTTGGAAAAAAGCTCGACGTCAATCCCTGTCAGGTCCTTATCTTTTACTTCTCCTTTCCCATTGGCACAGCCCGCCCGTGTTCTTGCATGAATATCGATTGACACGCGCTCTTTCTCATAAAAGGTCTTTTGTTTTCTCCCACGTCTACTTTTCTTCTTCTTTTCTTCTTTACCCTGGTCAAGTCTTACGCTGGCAAGTATATACGAAAGGATTATAGTTACAAGTATAAACTAATAAGAAGTGCAACACATAGACCACCACATTCCCCAAAGTCCCTCTGCCACCGGTTGCCCGCCCCCAACTGCACCGGTGTGCATGAAAGTAAGTTGTCGCGTCAAGAGTACATGGTCTTGGACAGCACTAACCTCCTTCTGAATGTATACTTAGCTTGCCATCTTCTTGCTCGCCTCCCCTCCTGTCTTCTCCTCCGTTCGTGCCTCTTCCACCTCTCTTCCGCTTGCTGCCCTCACATCAGAGGTTTTTTTTCCGCTTTTTCCTCTGCCCGTAAGTGAAACAGATTCAGGTCTATGCAATGAATATGAGACATTAACGCACGTTTCAGTTCCGCTCCTTTCTCGCGTCCCCTTTGCGTCTCTTCCTCTCCGCCTCCTCTGCCTTTCTTCTTTCCCGCTTGCGACCCACTAGCCGGCGATGGTGGCCACCGTTGAAAAAAACCTTATAGACATCGCCCTTGCGCCAAATGTCTGCTCCCCGCCCACCGGTAAGTGTTTTGCAACTGGGTAATGCGCCACTGTGACTCAAACGTGTATTCAGTTCAGGTGAGGCGGCGGCCGCGCGCCGTGAGCGCGCATCAACGACCCCACGCCGGTATGTATATTATATATGAAGGGTAGTCCACGAGAACTGATTTCGGAACGATATTTCGTAGGCTAGTTACAAATAAAATAAAAAATCAGGTGTCTGCTTTTGGGGGAGGGGATTGCCTTCTTTTTGGGAGTTGGTTTTGGCAAGAGAAAGAAAGGTGGATATGGCGAGTGCTATATGTGATATGTAGATACGGCATGTGTGTAGGTGTGCTTGCGCATGAGTGAAGGTTCTTTTTTCAGGTGTGAGGTAAAAATGTCAGGTTGTGGTGCGGATGAAAAAGGTTGGAAAAAGGGAGGACAAAGGAATAAAAAGAGGGGTAGGAGAGAGATGCATGCTTGTAGTCTAAAAGTATGGCGCGCCTCCAGCAGAGGCTGCGGCCGCTGCTGCGGCCGCTGCTGCTGACGCATTGTTGGCGTCAATGGGACTCGAAGCCGAAGGCGAAGGCGACGAGGTTGCAGAGTGTTGCACATAGACAAATTGCTGTTGTTGCTGTTGTTGTTGCTGCTGCTGTGGTTGCGGTTGCTGTTGACGGGGTGCCTGTAATGTGAACTGACTACTGCTGTTTAAAAAGATAGGTCCCTGCTGCGGGTTCTGCGGCTGGGGCGGACCGGTCTCATTAGGTGAGACGAGCGTTGACGGCGGTGAGCTCGGCGCCGATTGATCGCCCTTGCTCTTCTTGCCAAGTTTACGTCCGCCGTTCGTGTTGTTGCCGCTCTCGTACCGCTGCCGCTTCTTGATAATATCCGTCTTCATCGACAGTGGCCGCCGCTCATGATGCAATTTCAAACTAAAGAGGGCGTCGCAAATCAGAGAGAATCGAACCAGACAGGGAGGCACTACTTACTAGAGGCCACAGGCATTACACAGCGGGGATCCAGCCTCGTCGCGGCGCCATAGTGGCGTGGTGGTCGTCGAACAATTGGAGCATACCAATTGTGCAGACTCGTCCTCGCGCGCATCTTTGCGACCATTGTGCGGCTTGAGTGTCTTGGGCCGCGGCGCATTGTGCAGCTTTTGACTGGAAACAAACCGTGTGTGAGTTATCCATTGCCTGTGTGGACATGTCTCTGTTATGTGATCTGACTTACTACAGGCCGCACGCATTGCAAAGCAACTCGTCGTTGCTCGACCGTCGCCACAGCGGTGTCGTTGTGGCATCACAATTGCTGCAGATGGGTCGTGCCGCACCAGGATCGCCTCCTCCGGGCAGGGCAGACCGTTTTTGCTGGGCAAGGGCCGAGTTGGTGGGTGCGTTATCGTGTGTCACCAGCGGAGGATGACCCAGGCGACTAATGAAGGGCGGCGTGGGGGATTAGTTTCATGTGCATGCGTGCATACCCAAGCTAAAACAAAGAAAAAAACAAATTACATAGGGGTATTATCCACCATGGCCGGGGGTGGAGAGGATGTGCTGCCAGCGGAAGACGAGGTGGAGGCAGAGAGCGATGGAGTGTTATGGTCGGTCGAGTACATGTGGGTGGGTGAGCTTGTCGAAGGCACGAGGTTGTTCCGGAGCGAAGCCGAGGAATGAGGAGGAGGAGGAGCACCAGCGGTACCGGCGGGAGGGGGCGGTGGCATGGTATTCTTGTTTGGCTGTTGTGGTATTTGCGGTGGTGGGTTGGGCCGTAGCACAGGGCTGTTTGGGACGGAGAAGGACAAGTGCTGGCCTTGCTGTACCGAGAACGACGCAAGCCGGCTGACCAGCGCATTACCGTCCACCATCATGGGTTGTGCCTGGGAGTTCTGCTGTTGCTGTTGCTGTTGTTGCTGTTGCTGTTGCTGTTGTTGTTGTTGTTGCTGTTGTCGCTGCTGCGAAGGATGAGCAGGAGGGTCCTGCTGCTGTGGCGTGGAGGGTGCCATGGGACTCGGGAAATAGACTTCCATGGGGTAGTCATCAAATGACCAGGACGTAGGGAACTCCATTGAACTCTGAGTAATGTCGTTTGCGATCGCCGCCACTGCGGACTGATCTGCCGTGGGTAAATAGCCCTGGAAATCGTTGCCGCCGGTGAACTGGCCAAAGATATCGTCGAGTTGAATGCTCTGATCGCTCGCCTGGTCGGATGTGAACTGGTGCAGGACAAACGTCTGCTGATTAAGATTATCCGTCTGATTGGATTGGTTGTACATTTGCATCGTTTGTTGGTGTTGCTGCTGCTGCTGTTGTTGCTGCTGCTGTTGTTGCTGTTGCACCATATTGCCATTATCGCTATTATTTCCGTTCGTGTACATCCAGTTCATGGTCTGTGCCTGTGCCTGTGGCTGCTGCTGCTGTGGTGGTTGCTGAGGTGGGGCTGCGTGTTGCTGCTGCTGCTGTTGCTGCTGTTGTTGCTGCTGGTGTGGCTGCTCAGGCTCTGAATGGTGTTGTATATCGGCAGGAACGGGGATCGAGGGGTGCTGTTTTATCGGTACCAGACCCGCGTCAGAGTGCGGTTGTGCAGGCTGTTCGGTTGTTTCGTTGCCCTTGCCCTGACTACTGCTACTGCTGTCCTGAGTCTGCTTTTTTGGGGGTGTCGACGTTGAAAGCGGCGTCAATTTAGAGTTCTGATGATCGAGCTGGCGCGTGGCATTTCGTGAGAGCTTGCGAAATGGAGCATTCGACCGTTCTGTCAACAAATGGTGCCTAAACCAGAGACGCCATGACAGGTTTTCCAATCGGGAGCCGTTCTCCAGGGAGTCCTTGACCTTGGTGCACACACGCCAGGTCTTGGAAAGATCCTCCTCCGAATCAAGATTCGCAAATGGCGAGAAGGACTTGTTGCCCTTGATCTTTAGGGCAAGCGGTGCCATCTTTCGGTATAAAAAATAAATAAGAAAGTATGTTGTGTTGTGTTTTGTGTGTGTTGCAAAGTGAGAATAAAGGGCAAATGTGCTCGGCTTTCCAAAAACACGCAGCTGAAAAAAATTGGCCCGGTTTAGCTGACTTTGAATAAGTTGGTTGACCTTCTTCTCGTCTTCTGATTGGCGGGGTAAACTGCCCTTTGGGGTGTTCTTGATTTTGCCGAAACTTTCGAAAAAAAAACCCATTCTTTTCCATCCAAGTATATTAAAAAAGGCAATCAGTTTCTCTCCTGTGCCCCGACATTACTGACAATAGGTTCCAGGAACGAATTGCCATTGATCATTTGAGTAGTAGCCACAAGGTAGTCCCGACCTGCGAGGGTGATAATCTCCGCATCAATAAAAATACTCTTCAACAACCTTATATAACTCACTTTCGTCATGCTGGGCCAGGAATCGTATCGCGGACACCTCCGTAAAGGTGCATCCGCCCAAAAAGAAAACGATCGTCGTCTTGCCATGTTGCATACCATGCCCTGATAGAAGAAAAACAGAAAATTGAAGATAAGGTAAGATGCAGAAAACAAAAAAAAAAAGATGTATCAGCCCAAGCGTGGGTGCGGTGTCACAAAGAAGGGGACTACTTACGTTTTGCGCGTGCCATCGCTGCATTTGTCTCTGGGCCATATTCTACCGTTTGCTGGATTTCAAACGACTTGCCCGGTAGTTGCTTCAAGACTTCCTCTGATCCGCGCCAACCATTACTGATCGATACGCCCGGCTGTGGGTGCACGCCACTGGTGCTGGGATCCATGACCGGTGACCGTTGAGCAGCTGTATTTCCGCCACCGCCGCCGCCACCGCCGACATAGGAGAACAAACTGGCTGCGCTCGGTCCAGAGCTAATGCTTCCCATCCCCGACAGTTTCTGCAAAGCGCACTGCACAAGCCGCACACTGAGCGGAGCGTACCCCGAGTATACATACGATATGTCGTTCGGATGGAACTCATCCACGTCGTCGACAATCAGTCGCAGCAACCGCCGGCTTTGCGCAAACGAGCTGCGTGAAGGCGCCGACGTCGTACGCTTCGTCAGCAGGCCAAGCTTCTCGAGGCGGTGCAAGGTCTCGATGTGTTCGTAACCGTAGGTCTAATGATGGTAGATGACGTGAGATTTATCCACATGTCCCCATAGCATGATTAAACTTTTCATTCTTACCTGCACAATTTCTCTCCGAAAATGGTCATACATCTTTTGTTTCAAGCCTCCTTGAGCGAACGACATTAGGCAGAGCAACCGCAGGACCTGGATAAGCGGTTTTTGCTTATCAATCATCTCTTCGATGTAGTCTGGCTCTTTGGAGCCGTCAATGCCAGCCACGACATCTTATCACAAGGTTTGTTTAGAGTTTAAGTTTCAAATGCACGTGACACTCACTTTGCTGCACCTCCAGTATGCGATTAAACTCGTCGGTGATGGTATACTCCATGATCTGTTCGGCAATGCCGGTATCTAAAGACGCGTGTGAGTGCCATGCCTCGTTTCAACCCCGCGAGCTTGCTTACGGATGCGGAGCGACTGGTGTTCCTGCTGCAATTCGCCCAGTCGTCCGACAAAGTCGCGTATCTGGGCGACTGTCTTGGCATGATGACGTTCCTCATAGTCCTCGTTGATACGCTTGGCAATCTTGTTGAGCATTCCGCCCACCACAGCAAAGTTCTGATCCCGCAGCTGAGTGAACAGTTTGTCCGATGCATTGAGCACGTATTTCTTCTTTTTGCCCGAGGTGGCAGGCGTGGTCGGGTTCGCGCCGCTGCCTGGGCCTTTAGCAGGCGGGGGCACCGTACTGCTGTTGGGCGGCTGGCTCGGATTGACCAGGTTCGCGTCGAGTTCCACAAAACCTACAACACGCATAAACACGATGCCATGGGCGTGTTTCATTCCTTACAGTGTTGGATCTTGATCGTTTCGTCAATAAGGCCTTCATATGTCAGTTGGGTGCAGAGAGGCGTCAGGACATCGACATTGCGATCGATGATGATGAACTGGTCAATATGGTTCGAGACACTGTTGAGGAGGGAGGGTGTGCGTGCTGCTGTGTGGCTCGAGACCTCGTCCACGACGGCTTGCTCTCGCCGCATGCGCAAGAGCATGTCTGCCAATTGCTAATAGAGGTTAAGTAGGATGAAGGGCCTAGTACGGTTGGACTTACACGTGCCGCATCGCCTTTGCCAATAATGCGGGGAAATAAGCCGTAAATGGATTGCAGTTTCATGAGTGACCGTGCTGCATAAAATATGGATGTGTGATCACCGTCCTTATGTATAGTATATAGTTATCAGCACACGGCTACCTATCTCTTTCCTCTGATACTTACCAGATAGATCTCTTTCCAAGTGCCCGGATCCAGTTCCATGGAAATCAGATCGTCTTCGAGGGGGATCCAGTCCATGGCATAGTCGCCGATGGATATGCTGCCAAACACACCTTCGTCCTCCAAGACACGCTCACACACGCGTGTGCGCTCGGGAACAAAGAACAGCGACAGGTCTGTTTTGCCTTGTGTGCGCTTGACAAGGTCGGCTATCCACCGCATGTACCGCAACTTGGGTCGACATATGCAGATAAGGTTCGACAGGTCTGTCTCGATAGGAGTCGAGTCCAGGTGGTATATTTTCTCGACACCATGGTCCTACCCCGCCCCGTCAGTAAAGATACAGACAACTAGGTGTGCTTACCTTGAGGAGTGTGAATTCAGCAATAAGAGAGAAGGGACCCGTCAGTTGTGGATCGAGAAGAAGGCCTTTTTTGCCGCGGACCTACTAAGTGATTAATCGGGCGAATCATAGTACAGCACGCGTGAGCCTACCGAGTCGAGCAATGGAGGCAGCTCCTTGCGGGCTACTTCGCGTAGCTTGTCAAGATGTAAGGGAGTGTTGCCCAAATGGGTGCCTGCACTGCTCATGAAACAAGTGGAATGGTGTCGTGAAAGTTGGCGGGGCACGAATTTTTACGCGGAAACCCTTTTGTGCTCCACATTCCACATAAGCACTGAAGTACACTTGCTCCAGCTACGTACAGTGAAAGCACAGTAAATCGCGTAGGAATCGAATACCATAGACTATTTCTGAGTTTCTGGCCATCTAGTACATAGAGATGATGGTTTTATTCATGCTACCTTCCATCAGCGGTGAATAGACGGTGTACTGCGGATTATGACGCCTTACAAGTGTTGTCCGTGCATGAAAAGACAATACCGATTTATTTTCTCAAGTTCACCCGTCATTCTTCTTTCGTAGCTTCGCTACTTTTACCATGTTGTTGGATAGCAACATCTTCAAGCCTTCCAAGCGAAAGACCATCTCCTCGGTGATCAAGCAACGTGCACTGGGCCTCTCCCATTCGGCAAGAGTGGCACGGCAGATAGCTACATGTGTTGCTCCAAACTGTACGGTATACAATGTCGTCATGCCGTCCGACACATATCTCGTCCGGTTCTCTCCAGACGGGCAAGTAAGTACATATGGAAGGGCTCTGCGTAAGAAGAAAATGGGAGGTTCATTTCCTTCGGTTGCTGCGCTTTTCGTGAAGCATCTCCTTGCCGCCACAGAAGACCTACTTGCTATCCGGCTCTATGCTTTTCGCGATGAAGTGAACGTCACTGACAACACACCCGCAGCCCACCAGACGGCATTCAGCGAGAGCTTTCGTTTGGTGTACGAGAAAAAGATGCCTACTAATACGATGCCCTACCGCTTGGAGAGACGTTTCTGTGTCTTTACGGAGGACTCGAGCCATGTAAGAATGTCATTATGTTAAAGAAGAGCCAAGGATGACTGCGATGGGCGACTATTTTTTTCCGCGTATTCACTGAAATATATACGATATTCAGATGATCCTGGCTTCAGAGCGGCGCGTCGGCGATCAGTCTCAAGACTTGGCTGACGTGTGGCATTGTCACGACTACATGTTCTACCTTATCAACATCAAAACGGGCGAGGTTAGATGTCAACAGCTTCTGCTTCACGGCTACAACTTTATAACTGACTGCTATTATGGGGCTCTGTCTGTTTAGCTATGTGATACTCTGCAGTTCGGCGCTGATTACTTGGAGGTACTCGAGAACGTATGCGTGAGTCAGTTTAACGATTTGCTGGCGATTGTTTCTCTTGGATACGAATTTGTCGTTGGCTTTCGTCTTCGGGTAAGTGTAAATGAATAAATCTCTCAGCACGTTTTCACTATTTTTGAGTGTTACAAAGACATGTCTACGGGGTGGAAGTGTCAGCTGTCGGTTTGAGAAGCTCTTTTCCATCGGGCTCCATGAACACCCGGATGATGAAGCACGGATATCGTCCATTCGGGGACAGACAGAATCGTCTCATACCCAGCTATCGGGTTCCAGTCGTAGGAACGATAGCAATAACCTCGGTAGCAAGGTAAGATTACATGTAGCAGTTGCCATTACTACGTTGTTGATAACTGAACAATAGACATCTCAGTTCCAGACCGGCCTTGAGCTTGATCTAGGTGCTGATTATCATGCCTATGCTGAGAATGTATGTAAAGAAAAGTAGCATACATGTTTTGGATCATGACTGTGTTATAGAGATGCCAAGGAGGCTTCATGAGTCCTTGGAAACAACATCTCTTGAGTACATTACTCAAGGTTGCGAAAAAGAAAGATGATGGGTACGTAACCAGTGTCAACAGAAGTTTATATACACATAGAAGTGATAGCTTACATATTACTTTAAAAGGGGATTATCAATGGCTATGTATCATCGGGACTACCTTGTATATGAATCTCTCGTCGTATGGCGTACACAACTCCTTGACCCGAAGAGATTGTTGATCAAAATGGCCCCCAAGCACGATATTTTATCCGTCGGTCCATCAGTAAGCGGCTGACTGTAGCATGTGAATAGTTACTCAACCCGTTCGCAAGACATTTATACTATTTGCCATTGTCCACCTTCCTCAGGGGAAAATCGAGACACTGTTTGATGACACAGACGGCGACGTGCTGTGGCGGGCCATGTCCAAAACAAACTATACATCAGGTTTTCTTCATCCTACCGCAAGCAGACTGTTTCGATCGGAGGCTGCTTCGCGCACGGCAGAGCATTGTCATCATGCGTTCCAGATCAACTTTGAAGGGTGGGTCCCATGAAAAAAATTTTTTGATATGGGATATTTACATATTCCAGTGCTTCGCCCAGGTTCCTGGGCCACTCGGTTGCGAGCTTCTTTCCGGTGCCTCCGCAAATCATGTTGCCCGGACCCTACTTTGATTTGTCAAATTACTATTATGGAAGGCAGCTGCATTCCCTCATGAAAGCGTAAGCTACAAAAAAAAAAAAAAATACTACTCCCCAAGGACTCAGGCAAGTGGATAGAATGAGAGTGAGGGATGATGGCATCGTGAACTTTTATTCCCGAGAGAATGGACGACTTGCGTTCATGATCAACACCAATGTTTGTGAGCAAGAAAGAAATGATTCACAAAGGCAAGTAGGACTTATCCGCTTAATTGATGCCTTCCCTTTGTTTACTACTGCCGTGGCTCACGTGTCACTTGCAGGCGTTATGTACGATTTATACCTCATCCGGTTCAGCCATTCATCATAAGCATCCTGCACGACAGGTCAAGAGGACTTTGGGTGACAAACTTCCACTTGTATAGAAACAAACAGTAGCGTATCGGGATGAACAGCTGTATTTATATTTTTTCGACAGGTAACAATAGTAACTCATTTTTATGACTAGTCCGGAAGATTGTATTATAGATTTTGTGTGTATGTGCAAGAGTACAATCGTGAAAATTATGTGCAAAAGGATTGTACAAGAGAATATGTGCAAGTAAAGACTAGTATATACAAGGTGGTAGTAATGGTGGTAGCAAGCGTTTAGACAAAGCCGAGAAACCAGTCCTCGAGCTTTTGATTCAGGGCGGAAGTGGAGGAGGTGATGTTCGGAATGCGATCGGAAAGGGGCTGATAAAAAAAAGGAGGGGTACAAGATTATAAACAAAAGCGTGGCGAACACCAGCTCTTTTAGGAAAGAAGGCAGGAGTGGATTGGCGAAAAAAGAAAATTGGAGACACAATCCATGAGAAAAGAAAGAAAAAAGAAGGTTCAGCACCAGACGACGGCAAATTCGAGTTCATCATCGACCTGGACCCGCGTAGGCAGTTGGTGATGGTCGCTGGAGGAGGAAGCGTTGAGGTACTGCAAGAGCACAGTTGCGCGAATGGTCTGAATGATTTCATGGGTGTATGGCGTCGGTTCGAATGGCGAAGGGTTGACGCGCGAGGTGAGTGAGGGCAGGCCCGGAAGGGTGGTGGTCGCTGCCGAGTTGGGAGACGAGGGGGAGAGTGGCGCGAGTTCAGGGCCACCTGCAGCATGATGATGACTGCTGTGGTGCGGGTGCTTCTGCGGGGCCATCAGCGAGGCGGCGATCCACGCCGTCGTTGCAGCCGGCAGCGGGTCGTAGTACGCGCGGTAGGTGTGCTCCTGGTGGGGGTTACGGAACGCACCACACGATCCTGCGGTCTGGACGACGTGGAGCGTGGGTGCGGGTGAGGCAGGTGTCACCGGCGAGGGCGACGGTGAGCCCGAAGGCGAGCGCAGCAAGGATGAGACGGACATGCTCGCGTTGGCATCGAGGCTCGCGTGCTTCGTATTTCGCGAGACTGACTTTATGTTGCTGCGGCGAGGCCGGCGGACGTGCTTTGTTTGAATGGCAGGTGGGCCTGAGGCACGGCGGCGCTGCTGCTGCTGTTGCTGCTGCGATGGTTGCTGTTGTGATTGCTGGTGGTGATGATTTTCCGGGTGCTGATAAGGGTGGGCACGGGAACGGTGCGGCACACTGGTCCGACGCGCATTGTTGCCACGTTGAGGGGCGTTTGGATTCAGCAGCAAGCAGCCGTACTCGGGGTGGCCCGGTGCGAGCGCTTCCTCTGCAAAGTCGTTTCCAAACATGACGCGCAGCTCGTGTCGGATGCTGAACGCAGTGCGGCGGCAGAGTGTCTTGGCGAGCTCGTACGGCATCCAAGTGCCTTGAATATGGAGGAAGCCGCCGCGGATTTTATGCACCGGGATGTTTGGGTTGCCATCGACCATTTTCACGATCTCGCTCTTGTTGTTGCCCAGCGCCTTCCAGATGCCAGTGAAATGCACATAGCCATTGTCGCGATCCCACATGATGGTTTGTCCACGTATCTTGTATTCATACACTATTTCAGTTATAACGGTGCGCGTTAGAACAATGAATTTTGTTCTGGCTGCCCTCCCCCCAACTTTTTTTGTTGCTTTGTACCTGGCAGATAGCCCCGTGGATCCAGCGAGGTAGAGTAGACACTGCAAGTGATCTCCGGATTCGGCTCAGGATCAGGCAGAACAAAAGGTCGGTACTTGGGGCTGTCATCACTTTCGGTGGGCGAGCGCTTCATATTGAGCTTGCCAATGCATATATCCATATCATGGCTGGGTGTAGGCGTGAGCTCCGGCTCAGTTGCGGTCAAACTCGTTGACACCGAGGACGAGCCTGAGGGGCAAAAGTCACTGGCGGGTGAGTGCTGATCAGATAGATACGAATCCGACATGCTGAAAGAAAGTGTAGACATGGATGTGGGTGTGGGTGTAGGCTCCATTCTTCTTGTTTAAGAGAAGAAAACAAGGAGAGAGAAAAGAATAAGAGAATAGGACGAGAAGAAAAGGGAAGAAAGAAAAGTGGAAGTAAAAGTAGAAGTGAAGAAGAAAGAAGAGGTGAAAGAACAAGGTTACCGCCTTGTCCGGAGGCAAAATCCTTTTATATGGCCCTTTGCACTCGAACGCGTGTGCGTGCACAATACCGTCTCTTTTCTTTCTCTTGTCCTCTTGGGCCAATCATTATTTGGGGGTTGCTCATTTTGGGGGTGCAACTCAAATCGACACGAAAAATGCAATATATGCTATGCTCGCGAGAATGTTGTCACAGACGAAACCAAGCCCCTCTTTCGTCCTTTTCGCCCAGCTCGAAGATTTCTACGTGCCTCATTCATCCTTGTCGTCTACACAGTCTATCATCTTCTGTTGTCGTTATTTTTCGATTGGGTGGCAAAATTCATGAGTTCACTTCTATTTTTTTGCATGCACGTCTTGGTTTGGTCGAGAAACCACCCCCTCAATAAACCATTCACCCCCTCATGGCTCCGTTTTTTTTGTTGTGCGTGTGCTCTCTTGTCTGGTCGATGCGTCCCGTGACGAAAATGCCTTAATTGACTTTATTTGTTTACGCAGCCAAGTTTTTTTTTTTTTTTTTTTTTTGCAGCTGAAGCCCTTTTTGTGTGTGCATGCGTGCCGGAGGGGCAACATGAAAAAAAAAAAGACAAAGAAATTCTTTACGTGTCACTTGGCCTCTCTCCACCATTTTTCTTTTTTTTTTTTTTTTTTTTGTCGAGAATGCACTATGCGTTGAAAAGTGGGCGGTGAAACCCCATTTTCATTTTTTTGCGAGATCACCGGAACCGGCTCCCGCAAAGAAAGCGAGATGAATCAACGAACACGCGAAATGGCCCAATCAAAACAAAAATGCTGGCTCGAGCGCAATGCGGCAGCAGGTGAACAAAAAGTAAAAAACTCCTTATTCTCGGTACCTGATGTGCCCTGTCGTGCATCCATAATTATTTTTGGCGGTCAAATGGGCGCGTCATCCTCGTCTCGTCTCGCCCGTCCTCCCCCACCTCCCCCCTTTGCCCGGTGTCTTTTATTTTTTTATTTTTATAATCTTTGCCTCGCTCAAGTCTGGCTTTTCACAGATCATCATTCTCGGGAAATCTTGTCTGTTTTTTTGTGTTTCCCGGTCTATTTTTCGCGCACAGAATAAACCGTCGAAACGGCGGCCGGGACCGACTCTAGAAGAGAAAATGCACAGGTATACATAGACACGTATATAGTCACATAGCTCCATCCACGTCTCGAGGGAGAAACAAGGAGTTCTCGATCCTCCAGGAGCTAATGCCTTGAAGGGGGTGCGAGTGGCATGACAGAAACGTTTTCGTCCAACCCGAAAGCACGGGGGGAATCAAACGCGCGAAAAGAAGTGAGCACCGCATGTTGGATGCCGCGCGCATGTTTGCTACACTTTCCACCAGGCAAGGAGAGCTGAGAGACGATTAAAAAAATTTTTTTTGCTATCATGACGCGAGTCCACACCAAATAGTGCGCGCGTAAGAAAGGAACTCCCCCCATTTTTTCTTTTTGAGTGATGATCGACGCGCATCCTCATGAGTTCGCCATGACAGAAATAAAAGAGTACACGCCGTTTTAAAAGTCCGGGTCCATGCTTGTTTTTTTTTTTTTTTTTTTTTTTTTTTTTGCTGTGAAAATACAAAAGATAATTCAGAAGCATGAGGATACTTTACTTCGCTTGCTCAGTGGTCTCGCTCAAAAAAAGAAGACAGAAGAGAGTGGAATACCCTTTATCAGGGATGGGTTGATGAAGTCTCTGCTTCATCGAGTCCATACAAGAAGGACAAAGATTAAAGTGGGGTGCCCGGCCGAAAAAATTATGGTTTACGGACAGCAATGATGTATCGTCGGCGTGGATTCCGAGCATCTGATGCAATGCTGCGAGCGATTTTCCGGCATAGATATACTCACTCACATTCAACATCTTATCCTCGGGAATAGGCACTATTCTGTAGTGCTGAACTAAAAGAAAACACAAACTGAATCATCTTCACTGTCGAATGCTACAGCAGAGAGCATTTCTGCCCCCCTTTTTCCTTATGGTTGTCGATCTATTTGACTGCCATCATTCTGTCATATTTTTTCTTGCCTGGGTCATAGGTCTTCGAAATCAGACCAACGCTTTTTAGGAATGTGTAGGCAAGCAACATCCCCCAAGAAAACAAAACAGGGACGCGTTCCCTTCATTTCAAAGGGGCTGCCCAAGTGCTTTACCATACGCCAACTTGTATGTCCGGGTGTGCGCAGACCACACGCACGGAAGAAGAGAGAGAAATAGAGGGAAAGGGAGAGGGAGAAGGAAGGGGACATGAAAATTAACCCCTCCAACCGGCCCCATTCCCCTTCATTGATCGCCCCGTCTGCTGCCCCCACCTTTTCACCATTCTCTTCGATCTCGGTGTTTCGGTCGCGCAGTGCCAACGATCCGTCCTGCAGTTCACTGTGACACGTCTCTTTGTGTACTTTACATACCCCAATTTCTCGGCCGTGGTGGTTTTCCTAATTCTTTTCTCGGCGTCATTTTTTGACGCCTCGGTTGAAATGACTCGATCAGTTGATGACTCGCTCAGTCGATAATTCGAGGTCCAGCACGAAGTTTTCGAGACAATGGGAGCCTCGCTGATGGCTCGCCGGAACCCGAGGACAGGGATAAATGAAAAAGTATATTCGCGTTTCTGTTTTCTGGAGGGATTAACACAAAAATGCACGTTCGAAAAGTTTCTTCTATTTTCTTTTTGCACCCTTCAATCGTGTTTGCCCTCCCTCGTATACTTTTCATACAAGGCAGAGATGCGGCATTGTATCCACCGTCTAGTGACTTTCATCTTTGAATATGCCTCGAAAGACATTGCGCAGATACCTGGCAAAAGGGAAATTAAAGATCCTGTAAAGTAGAGTAAACATTATCTGGACTCATGTGTATCTATTGCATATATACAAACAGGCACACAAGTGAGTCATGCAGGTGCCCTGCAAATTATCTTTTGCTAGACAACCCGTACATATTTCATGTCATATCTTGCATCTGTTCACCATTATATTCATCTAGCTTCCCCCCAAAAACCGCACCCGCCATCGATTCAGGTTCCGTTCATCACCGTTTTGATGACTGGTCTACAAAAATTGCAATGTTCACTGATAACAAAATATACGTAGAGGTACGTAGGCTGTGGGTCCTATAACATAAGTCAAGCTCGGTACCTATAATGGCAAAGAGGGCTACTTACCGAGAAAAATAGCATACGGTCCACCGTATTAGGATTGTTAAATGGCTGTCGACTCATTAATACAGTACACGCGCCTCGGGAGGTACTTTGGAAGGGAGCTATTTTCATACAACACCAAGCGATATCGAAATGAGTAGGTGCTCCTACTGATCTATATTATGGCCACGGTGTATGTTTTATTGGACGTAACAGACGGTGGTATCATGGACCTCACGGGCCAAGTATTTCTATGCACAAATGTGATGTTGCATCAATTAGAATCCGCTCCTTACATGATAAGGACGTATAAGAAGCTGCTAGTGACAAGCACTGAGATGGAAAAAGGAAAGTGGTGTGACAACAACTGCCTGGTGCAAGGTGAGTCTTCATTGAGTGTCGCACTTCGCATGTCAGGGTGCTTCTAAGTTCACATAATAGTGTACTTGAGTTATTACATATGATACCTATACCCTATTTTCTTAACATAAAATAAAAGGGAAACAATGGCGTTGAAGCACAAACGGCAGCGATGATTTGACGACGCGCTGTGAATTTTCAAGGCATACGTGACGTCAAAATGTGATTGGGTCGAGCTCGTATCCCGCATTTTGCTTTTCTAATCCACTCTTTCAAAAAAGCAAAGGATGTCGAAAGGAGGCGACGAATCACAACAACAGCAACAACCTCCACAAACACCACAACAGAATATCAACGTATCCATACAAGACATTCTCGGGGATGACAACAATCCGCTTGCTGTTTCTGGTGAAGCCTCGTTTCAATCTTTTATGGCTGCAAACGAGAACGGATCGCAAGCCGCGTACGACCGACTGCCTGCCGAATTACAGCATTTCTTTAGTTCGAACGGCAGCGAAGATCTTTTAGACGCGACGTCGTCCTCAACCACCGCTTCGCTCCTTTCACAGCAGCACGTGAACGACATTTTATGGAAAGATCAAAAGGACCCTACGGCATCTTCAGGTGTACCATCGTTGATGCCAACCTCGGCACCTACGTCTCAGCAACAGCCATCGTGGATTATGCCTGCCACCAACACGCCTCAGAGCACGCCCCCTCCTCAAGCTATGCCCATGCCGGTGCAATCGGCTCCAGCCACGCCCAGTGGCTCTGCCCCCACGGGCGTCAGTCCTCAGGGTAAGACACATCGTTGATTTTCTGGCCTTTCTTTCGCTGACACGCTTCCAATCCACAAACAGCTGCTTCACAAATGACGCTTTTGGACAACATCACCTCTGCCCTTTCACCTGAACGGAAAGAGCGATTTATCAGCCTTTTTAAAGAGCTACAGGGCAACGCCGTCTCGGCCGACGAATTTCTCAACAGAGCCAAGTTGTTGCTAGGCAACCAAGAGTACAAACAGCTTGAGGATCTCAGGGGAGGTAAAAGTAGGAAGGGAGGCCAGCCTCGTACCGAGGACGCCCAGCGAGCGGCGACCATGACCGGCATAATGTACGTGTTTTGGCTTATAATGGGATGTATCTATTAACTCGATTCCTGCTTCCAGCGCTCCACAAATGAAACGCCCAAAAACGGAGCATCCTCCCGCAACGACCATGCCCATGGGTCCGCCCATGACAACCACCATGCCAATGTTCAAAACACCCAATATGCCCAACGTCGCCGCCAATCTGCAGATACCCAGGCCCAACACGAGCCAAGCGCCTTCGAGCACACCGTAAGCCATCGCTTTGCCTGTTTGGAAAAAAAAAGTTACTCAACCCCGTCCTTAGGAAACCAGCACCGTCTTCTTCCGCGCCTGGCACTGCCGGCGATCGCATCGACTACGATACAATCACCGACGTTATGGGTTATGCCGGCGTAGACTTGAAGGAGGAAGCGGAACATTTCTTACGAGATGGCGAGATGAACACAGGTTCTCTGCCGGATGGCATTGACCGCACCAAGCTCCAGGATTTCTTGAATGCAGACATGCTCCGTGAGCGCCTGCTCAAAAGTAGTAAGTTGGACATCCATGTCTTTCTTGGATGGGGTGGCTCACATGGGTCTAGTAAAACAATTGTCGATTGCCAATATGGATCCCGATTATCTGTCCTACCTCGCCCTCGCCACGCAGTACCGGCTTCGCGGACTCATCGAACAGATGGTCCAAGCGTCCAAGCACCGCATTCTATCACAAAACCCGGGCGCACCTCCCCCCACGGACGAAAACGGCAACCCGCTCTACAAGGTAGTGGTGCAACAAGATGTGAAGAAACAGCTCCTGGCGGTGGAACGCGCAGAACGCGAAGAAGAGCGGAAACGAAAAGAAATCCTTGCGGAACGCGAACGCCGGGCGAACATGGGCGAAGGGGAAGGCGGCCCAGGGGACGAAGACAGACCGAAAAAGAAGAAGAAGGACAAGGAGATGGGGCCGGGTGTGTCTGCGCGCAACATGAGCGAAGACATGCGCAAGCGCCATACGAACGAGACCGCCCTCATGAGTGCAGGCGGTGTCCGCAAGAGCTGGATGTTAGCGGCTGGAAACAAGGAGAAGCAGCCGCTCCCGAACCCGTCTTCGGCACCGGGCACGCCCTCGATGGCGGTCTCGCCTGGGTCCAATCCCTCTACGCCCGCCGACGAGGAAGGTGCGCCTCGAGGTCGCGGGCGTCCGCGTGGGCGCAAGGCGGGCGAAGGCAAGCGGGGCATGATGGGTGGCGCTGGACGCGGACGGGGTCGGCAGGCAGACGCAGGGCTCTTCCTGCCGCCTTCCACCATTGGACGGGGCGGCCGGCTCGGCGAACTGGGTGCACGTCGGGTGACGGTGCGCGACGCCGTGTTTGCGCTCGAGCGGGATTGCGAGATGCCGGGACGAGCGGGCAGTCAGCGGACATTACTTAAGACATATAGCCAAAGAATGTAAATCCATCCACACCATTTGCAATATATTACATACACTATGTATGCCTCACGCTTGACATAATCTGTGGATCCTAGCCTTTTTGGTCGATGATGTATTCTGAGAGTTCGTCTTTTCATACTTCAACATGACAAACTTTTCCATATGATAGAAAGCACGTTTTCTTGCAAAGATGGAGCGGGGAAAGGGAGGGTAGTTGCTTGGAATCACCTTGACAACGTGACTGAGTTTGATGTCTATGAGAATCCGTTTCTTTCACAGCAGGATATGGAGGATGCGTGCAGCGTAGTCGAACTCCTCCAGTCCATGTATTATGGCGAGGACGAGTTCCAATTCAGAACCGACGGTGATCAGGCACTGTTTGAGCAGCTTCAGGCTGACACGCCAAGCGCGAATCCAGCCTCGATCGTGTTCGAGATTCGATTGCCCCTCGCCGGCAATGAGGCCGATCGCTTGACGCTGGTGTGCTCCGTCGCAGCGCACAATGACAACTATGAGCTCTCGGTTGCCTCGGGAGCCAATGCCACGTGGCTTTCGCGCGAGGCACATGAGCAGCTGACAGCGAGTCTCGCCGATCACGCTGTTGACCCAGATATGGACCGAGCATCGCAACTTACCGAGAAAATCCAGCACGTCCTCGAACAAGCCGAATTAGTGTACCAAGAACGTCAGCTCCAGAGTGCACAGCAGGCAGAGGCAGCTGCGGCGGCCAAAGAACCCGTGCGGTTCATGCGCGAATGGATTTGGTTCCCCATGATCTATACCCGGGAAAAGGTACACACACGTCTGTCGAAGAGGGAGAGAAGCTATCATGCTCATAAGGTTCTTACTTTAAGCGAGGACATATCATTGATTGGGCGCCCAAGTACGGTATCACTGGCTTTCTCTGTCCAGGGAAACCAGGATGCTTGTGTCTCGAAGGGTCTGAGAAGGTAAATAGGGAAAAGAGAAGAGGAAAAAGAGAAATAGATGCCAGACCGTCCCATTGACCGCGGAAAATAAGAATGTCGCAAGGTTTATCAACGATATAAAGACGGTCTCTTGGGCGGATATTCCTGCCTCGCATCGCAAAATGACGACGAAATGGCAAGAACGGGCGTTGGGAAGCTCGCTGGACGAGCATCGCAAGTTCCCGGATATGATCGAAGTGACGTTCGACCTCCACGGTGCGTTTGGCAACCACAACGATCTTGATATGCTTAAACGGTGGATGGCCGACAAAAACTGTGGCGATGCATTTGAGCACTTGTTTGATACAAAATAAATAAGAGAATAGATACATAGACTGTACTGTACAATAGAATGATGGAGGAGATATGATTTGGGGTGCATAGAGAGCTTGCTCTTCGTTGGGCGGTGATTGGAAGAGTGGGCTCAATTTTCCACTTTAACCGTCCCCCCAATTGTCTTCTCTTGTCGTCGTCTTTCTCATGGAGCACTCACGGACACCCACCGATTTCTTAAACAACGTGCTAGGCAAGCAAGTCCTTGTCAAGCTCAATTCTGGTATCAACTACCGGGGTAAGCCTTCGATCGCTCTTACAAATTTTCATATACACTTACATGTGCCAACACGTCGTGATCTCGTATAATCTGGTTAGGCGTGCTCGCGTGTCTCGATGGTTACATGAACATTGCTCTTGAGAACACGGAGGAATATGTCGATGGAAACCTGAAAAACCGATACGGTGATACCTTTATTCGTGGCAACAATGGTAAGGCGTGACAGGCATGCGATCCAAGTGTCTATAGCGAGTTCTGATCGTTTTCTTTCCTTTTTCCAAAGTCTTGTATATTAGTGCCGAGAAGCCTGCAGCCCAATAAAAGGGATGATGACGCGCCCTTCATTTTTCATCATGTACAAATACGATACGACCCGATCCTCCCTTTTGTATCGCGTCTACTTTCTTAATACTGCACTTTTTATTTCTTAACGCTCTAACAGGTGTGGACAGCTCTTTATTGTAGAGCCGAGTGGATCAAGTAGTATCCTGTCCATGTATTCATGAGCGAAGATATCTTCTCTATCAAATCATTGTATATGATATTGCATTCTCTTTTCGTTTTCCTGTAGGTGTCTTTCTCTCTCTTGTGTGTGTCTCTAATTGTGTTGGCAAGTCCTCGAAAAGAAAGAAAGAATAAACGAGAAAACAGTCAGCCCAGCCGTTGTCCAGCCGTTCCTTTGTTTGTGTCACTCGCTTTTTCTTTTCTATTTTTCTTTCCTTGTCTCTTCCTCTTCCCCTCCCCCGCCCACTCCATGAGGCACGATCCGGAGCGAAAGCTGAAGAGTACGGCAGCCCGCCTGGCCGTACGCGACCGCCAGACCAGAGACAACCGGTGGACGTGTTGCCAGCAGGACTACGTTTCAATCGAGGACATTAGCCGCCACGTCTGGAACTGTCACTCAAGCGACATTGAACTCTGGGTCACTCGACTCGCCGAACAACGCGCTCAACGTCAGCAGGACACCACCCCAAGGAAACGGAGAGCACCCAAGGTAGGAATCCTATATCAAACCATCCCCTTCTCCGTTGGACACTGACATTGCCCTCAGGGCGCCTCGGATCCGATTGCGCTTGCCTGCGAGTGCGATCCTCAGCAGTCCCGCGTGATTCTCTTTTACAAATACACACCCATCGATGGCCCCGAAGCACTCGCGGAGGAGCATCTGACACGCTGTGCAGGACTGACGGGCAAGGTGCGCCTGGCGAACGAGGGGATCAATGGCACACTGGCCGGTCCAATCGATATCATTGATGCTTATGTGACGTGGATGGCCGGTATCCTAGGCGTACCTGCCGGCGACCATTACGACTTTTTCAAGCCTTCGCCAGGCTGTCTTCATGTGTTTTCCGACCTGTCTGTCCGCGTCGTCGACGAAATATGCCCCCTGGGACGGCCCGAAATTACCCTCGCTTCCGACGACCTCCATGCAGACAAGAAGCTCGCCCCTGACGCATTCCATGCCAAGGCACTGGACCCAGACGTGGTGCTGCTTGATACCCGAAATTACTATGAAAGCCGCATCGGTGCCTTCGAGGGTGCCATCACGCCCGCTATCCGCAAGTTCAGCCGTTTTCCTGACTTTGTCGACCGCAACCGCGATGCGCTCGAAGGCAAGACCATTCTCGCTTACTGCACCGGCGGCATCCGTTGCGAGAAAGCCACCGCCTACATGCGCAAGCAGCTCGAGACAGCCGATATTTACATGCTCAAGGGAGGCATCCACAATTATCTCGAGTGGAAAAAGCAGAACCACGACGAAAACCTTTGGCACGGCAAAAATTACGTGTTCGATGCACGGCAGGCACTCTCGGCAGGCAGCGACACGACCGCAGACACGTTGGCTCAATGCCAAGGCGGATGCGGCCGGCCCTGGGACGTCTACCAGAAATGCTCTAGCAGCAACTGTCCCCTTCTCGTCCTGTACTGCCCCGTATGCGCCTCGACTGAGAGCGGTGTCTACTGTTGCAAGGATTGCAAGGACGGGCGATGGGGCGAAGACGATGGCGTATGCGCATGTGAACGCCAGCGTCGCCTGAAAGAAATGGAACCTATTCAAGTGCCTCACTGAATAGGATCGATATAGATGCATTCATACCACTTGTAAATAAACACATCATTGCACGCCATCTATCAACTTTACGGCTGGTCACCCTATAAATGAGTCCTCGATAGTGGATCGAAACATTATGGCCTTCCCATGATACATATCATGACAAAATGGATTATCCTAGATACTACGAAGCGCCATTCATATATTTCTAAGCACTGCATTATATTTATAGAGGAGATGTCGGACCTTAGAGAAAGGAGACGCGATAAGAAGAAACCTGCAGTTTGACATCAATGCAGCCTATTGACCTTTTCATCGTCACTGCACTGCGCAGCAAGTTGGCAATGGTGGATATGCAAACCTTCCGACAATGCCATTAGCGAATATATATAAAAACTACAAGCAAGCTTTCGTAATTTAGCATAAGTATGTATTTACATGAGTTAAAATTTAACGATAACGTCTTGTATAAGCTTCCTTATTTTTTCGCTGCTCCTCATTTTCTGCCACATTAGCCTCTTGCGTGGGCCGTTCTTCGTCTCTATCTTCCGACTTGCGCGCATCCAGCATCTTTACATAGGACTCTACAAGCTCTCGCATCTGCGGATTGCTGCCTGCATCATCATGGACAAGCGCTCCGTTGTCGTCCACATGATAAAACGCAACGTCCAGTTCATCCTGAAAAGCGTTCGGGTCGGCGATGCCTATCTGCTGCTGGAGTTGGCTGATGCGCACAGTCAGGTCATCAATCATGCTTAGAAGCGACTCACGGTCCAAACTCTCCGTTTCGATCGCCTGATGAGCGTTCTCTGCTCCATTCTTCTCTTGTTGCAGGCTGGTTTCAGCCGGACTCGTGTCCGTTTCTACCGGGGCGGCCGCCATTGCGTCTGTCCGGGTCGAGTCTTCCTCCACCATCTGATGATCAGGCACAATGGGGTCACAGGTGATGCGGTGCGCGTCCGACTGGAGCTGCGAGGCCAGCATCATCTCTTGACATAAGCGAGGCGTACTGATGATCATCTGGTATTGGCAGGTCGCCACTTCCTGGAACATGGAGATACGATCATGCACATTCATATCGCAGTGATACTAATCGAACGTAAGTGAGGTGCTGGATGCCAGGGGATTGGGGAATGTGCGTACCTGTATTTCGATGGAGCGCGGCTTTCCTGTCAAATCACAAAGGGTGCCTCCTTCCCACCGCTGGGCCAGGAAGCGTTGGTCGCCGACATGGCGCATCAGAGTGTCTGGCTGCTGCTGTTGCTTCTGCACCTTCTTGTCCAGGTCAAATGACTGCTGTCGCGGTGCGCCGTGCTGTCGGTTCTCTTTCTTGCCAGAGTAGAAACCGAGATAGAACGAGTGGGAGTTAGGGCCTGAGGCCATTTGACGCGCGGGGACGGGGTTGTTGCCTTGCATGGTGCTCCGGTCGATATGAAACTGGCGCACATGCTTCATGTGGCAGTACTCATAGGTCCAATAGTCGCGTGTCTGATGACCCTGGGTGAGCGCTCACCATGGTGGATGCTGTATGTCTATGACTTACGTAGAGATAGAGACAGCCCTTGTTCATGGGTTCCAGAAGCTTCAGCCCGGTATCGATGCTTCTACGGATGTCGTGGGCGCTGGGCTCTGACTTCTTGGAGGATGCCTTGTCTTGGTCCAATTTGACGGTGGGTATCTTGCACAGAAAGGGCTGCCCAAAGGACGTTCTCATCACGACTTGCGACTCATGAGCCTGCTCGTCAGCCTTTGGGTTGAGATGCGGTGTGGACAGATCGGTCTACACGAGCCTAAGTCAACGGATAATAAATAAAACCGCAAGGCTTACCTCGTGGTCAGCCTCCGGAGAAGCAGCAGCAGCAGCATGACCAAATGCGGTGGACTCTGGTATTTTCTTCTCGGAGAGGACAACACGGTAGCGCGGGTACGCCAGAATATCCTCATAAACAAAGGATGAGGCCCTACATGGAGGCAGAATGGCAGGTAGGAGGAGCACCCAAATTGCCAGACAGCACTGCAACTGCATAAGTCTTGTGTGTTTTAAAAGAGATTGGGTCTGCGCGGCTTTCTGTGGGTTCAACTGAATGCAAATTCATTTCCCGACCTTTATCTTTTTAACTTTGGTGCACTAAGTTGCATTCTATTCAATAACAACTCGCCGTCGATCCGTATGCATACATACGCGTGCCTTAAAGACATAGAGTCGAATCGAGCACAAAACATGAAAGTCAAGGCGAGTGTGTGTGGATCGATCGCGTCTAGGATACCAAAATTTGTAGACCACAAACAAACGTTAAGATTCAGGGCATCCAAGGTCCGTCGAGCACGGGCCTTCGAGGCCCAGCCATGATCTTTGCACTTTTTGGCTGGAAAAGGGCATTCTTCAAGCAAAAGAGAGCCATTGGGATGCTCACTCCTGAGTACTGGCGATGGGTCTGGGCGATCACCCTGCTAGATAAATGGTTGGAGTGGCTCAATGACAGCTTCTGGCGGAAGCGAGAGGAACGTGAGCCGAAAAATATTAAGTCGCTAAAATGGCCATCCACGTCTCGCTTATTGAAACTGGCTGAAGCTTTTGGACTTTTTGCCACAGTCACGTCAGAGGAAAGCGGGCTACATAGTCTCGTGCGGGAACTTCTTTTCACTTCCTCCAAAGCACAAAACGAGTCAGACGGTGTGCAACTTGTACGCGCATAACCTTACCGCCCTCCATTCTTCCCTGTGCAATCCGCCATGATCATTTGCAAGCCAGATTGGATCACCCACGCTGGTACGCCCTGCACTGCCCTTCCACTCTATTCCACTCTATTCCACTCTATTCCACTCTGCTCTACTCTACTCTACTCTACTCTACTCTTGAATGCTCACGCGCGCTTCATTAGATCGCTCTGACCGCGGTGACGGTCTCAAAGGCGCTCCGCCATCTATCTACTCTGTTCACGTCCATCCAGACGGGAAACGATTGGCCACCGGAAGTCTAGGTATGCAAAAAAAAAAATGCACTAGACTATTGGATATTGACGCTTCTCCAAATACTTAGACTCCAAGGTCAAAATTTGGAACACACTCCCCATATTCAGCGAGGAGGCAGAACACGATACCGATTGCCATAAACTACTTTGCACTATGGAGCGACACAGCGGTAAACGAGACGTTGTCTGCACGAAACTGTCCTAACGTAGGCCTCTAGGTGCTGTTCTCTGCGTACGCTGGTCCTCAAATGGACGCTATCTGGCCTCGGCCTCCGATAGCGACAACATTACTATCATTTGGGAACTGGACTCGTAGGTTCACGTGTCATATATTGCCTGGCGACCCCTCAACCCACTGTGTTTCTTTTGTAGCAATCGAGGTACCAATGCCGTCTTCGGAAGCACCAATGTAAATTACGAATCATGGGTGCCAAAGAAATTCCTGCACGGCCATGATTCAGATGTCCAAGACCTCGCATGGACCAAAGACAGCCGGTACCTTGCTTCGGGAAGCGTCGATGGCACCGTCATTGTCTGGGATGGGTCCACATTTGGTAAGTTCATGCATATTTTGCTCTCAACATGGCCTCACTATCAGATCAGAGCAAGTAGCACGGCTGGATCAAGAAGCTGGCTTTGTCAAAGGCATATGCTGGGACCCTGCAGGAAAATATCTCGCAGCACAGGTACTTTTATATCCAGGCGTTCAAGTCCACTCTCTCACCTTCTATGCAGACCGAAGAAAAGACAATGAAAATATGGCGAACCGTCGACTGGGGTGTAGAAAAAGAAATCAAGGCGCCTTTTATCAACGCACCTAGCACCACCTTCTTCCGACGATTGAGGTACAGATAGCATGCCTCCGCATGCCACAATGTAAACTGCAACATGGATTAACTTGTCCCTCAGCTGGTCTCCAAACGGGGCTCATATCTGTGCAGCAAACGCTGTCAACGGTGCTCACTGTATAGCTGCCATTATTGATCGAAACAACTGGACGACTGAAGTATCGCTTGTCGGTCACCAGATGCCTATCACAGCCACAGTAAGTTGGACCCATAAGTGGAAAACGGGTAGGTGTTCTAAAGGTTTGATAGTGCTTTAGCCCCAAGCTATTCTACTACAGTACCAGCCAGAACACTTCAGCCACAGAGGACAATGCTATGGAGGTTGATTCATCCAGTGGCCCAGAATTGGTAGAGGTCTGTGCTATTGGCGGTCAGGAACAGAGCATCTCTATCTGGTTGACGAAGCAATCCAAGCCGCTCTGCGTCATGTCAGACATATTCGAGAATGAAGTTTTGGACCTCGCATGGTAAATCACAGAGCTCTAGCAGACATAAGCTCATCTATACATTTTTAGGTCCCCCGACGGTCTGAGCTTGTATGCATGCTCTCAGGATGGCACGGTTGCCTGTATCAGATTTGATACAGACCTAGGAACAAGTGCATCAGACGCCGAAATGGTACGTCAGGCATGAATATGCATCAAGTCACTCAGTAGGTTACTGCTTTGGCGATATAGGAACGGCAACTCAGCGCGTATGGCACGCATGATACATTGGTACCTGAATCAGTGACGCAACTCAATCTGGAAGAACAAAGCACACTCGTCAAGACGAGCCCGGCCCCGAACCGCATCGCGGACCTCATGGGTACCAACCCATCTGATGCAAAAGTTTCGGCGAACGATACTACAAACATCACACCCACTCCTGTAACGCCAGAAAGAAACCTGCCAGGGAGCTCTACGGTGAATGGGGACGCTGCATTACCGGCGGTCACGAATAACATCCAAGCCAAGACCACGGATCGGCCACACGATGCCGGATTCACCTCCTCCTCATCCGACAATAAAAATACCGCCTTATTACAAAAAGTCACCATCGGGAAGGACGGTAAACGACGTATCCAACCCATGATGGTCCAATCTCCTCGCGCATCTACACCTCAACTCAACCCGACCCAATCCGCTCCATCTACTGTTACTAGCATGTCTCCCGCCTCCACCACTGTGAACCACCCCTCGACAGGAACGACCATGGTAGCGCCCACAGCTGTTACCGAATCCACCAGACAACACGTGTTTTACGATGACCCCAGTCTTCCTGCACGCCTGACAGGTAACAAACGCGAAGCGACGACAGATGAGATTACACCCTCTAGTCGGAAGCGGCCAGTATGGCTCGATTCGGCCATGTTACCCCCCAGTGCTTCGACGAGCCCGATCAAGCTGGGCGTGCCCAAGATAATGCCTGTGCTGGAGCGCAAAATGACCATACGCGATCAGGTCTCGATGATGGAATGCCAAAACCCAGAAGGCGAAGGTATGTGATAAGAAGGAATTGGGTCTTTGAAGATATGCTCATGTAATCTATACAAGGTGCTTCCTGCTCAAGAATAACCATGACCAGTGAAGGGCGCGTTATCTGGACTGACTACCTGACAAGTCCCATCCTAATCATGACGGGTGGTTCTAGTTTCTCTGCTGTGGCATGTGAAGATGGTAGCATTCACGTCTACTCAGAGACAGGACGACGGTAGTACTCCCGCGGTGGTTATCATCTTCATTACTAAAATCATGTTAGACTCCTACCGCCCATTGTCCTCGAAAGCACAGCCGTGATCCTGACCGCCTCTGCGGACTGGTTGCTTTGTTTAACATCGGTCGGCTTACTCTACACATGGTAAGCAAAGACGTCGGACGTCAATTATGATGCTCACGATACATACTTTAGGGACATTCCGAAGCAGACGAGCTGTCTATCACAGGTATCCGTAGGCCCTGTTCTTCGGATCGCGAGCGTTTCAGAGGCAGAAGAAGAGACACCCGCGATCAAGGGCGTGCGGATACAGCGGAACGGCCTCCCGCTGTTGATGACCAACTACCAAGAAGCATACACGTACCACACGGGGATGAAGGTATGGCTACGGATTACGGACTCGTGGTATATCATCTCCCAATTCTGGGCAGCGGCTGGCTCGGGCCACGGGCAGACACCAGACACGAATCCGCTCGGCTGGCTGGCCAGTGCACTGAGCTCGTCCGAGTGGGTGGACCCGACGAGCGACACGTTAATGAAGCAGGCCAGTACCCACGAAGACATATCCAACACCATCACGACACGCCACATTGAGATCCAGCTGGCTGTGGCTGCCTTACTCGATTCGCCTGAAGAGTACCAGGATATGATCATCCATTACGCAAAACGGCTGGCCCTGGAAGGCGCCGTCCTCAAAACACAAGAACTGTGCCGGTGGCTGTTGGGACCTCCCTTCGGGTAAGCCACTATACCACTCGCTACTAGACATTCTCACAAGGTGTGTCGGGTACGATAGATCCATGGAGGAGGGATGGGGACCCACTATTTTGGTAAGCGATAGCCGCACCTTTCACAGAAAGATACTCAACAGATGACAGGGTACGCTCAAGAAACACGAGTTGCTCAAGACAATCCTCCCTATTCTGAGTAAGCACTTTCTGGAGAGTCGATGGCACATGGCTAACATCGCACCTCAGGTTGCAACGCTCAACTGCGACGTCACGTCGAGCAGTATACGGACTATATTTCCGAGCAAGATGGTGTTTCATTTTGAAGACTATTGAATTGAATTGAATGAAAGATGCATTTACCCTTCACTGGAATGCCGGGTCTCAAGAGAAACACAGCGCATAACAGACACAAGGACAAGTGGTTCTTCCTGCCCTTTCCAGAGTAATACGCTATGTAGAGCGCACCACAGGATAAAGCAGGTTGAGGTGAGGCTCATAAAACTGTCTCGCCCTGCTTTTTATATTGCAAAAAAAATTTTTCTCTCGTGTCGGTGTTGCCATATTTGCTTTCATGGCTCCCATTGGCTGTTTCCCCTGAGGGTATAAATCCTAGGACGACGCTTTTCAAAATCATGATGCATGGACATTCTGCTGCATCTGACGTGTGTATTCGAAAAAATAAGCTTATAATGGTACATATTATACATATATTTCAGGCGATTATGCGTATAAGCCATACACTATAGGCTGTACATGCTGGCAGACAAGGGATGCGTTCTACCAAAACAACGATACTAAAAGAAAGCACGAAATTGCAATAATAGTGCCCCAGATAGTGAACATGAATTACAGTATGAGCGAATTTACTATAGGCAGTATAAGCTGAAATAAAACGAAGAAGTGGTCTCAAGAATATAATATATTAGGCAACAGCAAGCGACAAATGGAGTAGGATGCTTTCAGTTCCTATATTGCCGGGCTCCTTTTTTAGACTTATCGTCATCGCTTTGTCCGTGTGTCCGTGGTTTATGTAATCCGGTAAAGTATGTGTGTTTTCTGTTCTATACAAACGGATGTGCAGGTGCTTTACATTGCGTTGAGGATTAAGAGGAAATGGTGTGATACGTGTATAACGTATGAGGTAATGCGTTTTGAGATAGAGATAGGTAAAAGATGCGAGCAAGTGAAATATGGGAAAAATATGATTACATGAGTGAGGAGGGATCGGCCGGCGTCCACAGTACCTATGAGATGTCATGAGTACCCTTTTTGGAATGAAATTGATGTGTATCTTCGACGCTCAAAAAACCAGGCACATTCATTGAATAAAATAGCTGGGGAACACGCGTCGTTTCCTGTTTTCTAAAATTGAAAAGAAAATTCTGACTTACCACTTCGTCCGAAGCGCTGACCATCATCAGATGGGTGGGGTTGAAGCCGAGCGCGCGCACAGGACCGTTTCGATGGGGTGTATCAAATTTATGACACGGCACATTGTCCTGGATAGGCGCGTCCACTGTCTTGGGGTTTTTCAAATCCCAGGCGCAAATTTGATTCGGGTGGGATGCTAATTCTCTATGGTTACGTACTGGGTAAAACGCAAGAAGACAAAGAGTACCTGATAAGACAAATTGATCATTCGGGGTGATGGTAATCTGTTCTCCGCATGAATCAAACGGAGGTGTGCCGTGGCCTGACAAGCGTTGCTTGACAGTGCCTTCAAAAGAGTCTACAATGTAATGGGTATGGCCGGCCGTGGAAAGTAGAATGTTCGCGCCATCGTTTGTAAATTGTAGACGAGACCACTCGGGAAGTCCTTGAGGATAGTAAAATTGATCGGCGATGTTAAAAGTAGAGAAGGGGCCCTGATTATATATGTCAGACGCGCTCGTTATTTCACCAGCCATACTCTCTCTCTCTCTCTTTTACCTTGCCGAAAGCACGAAGATCGTAGAGTTTCATGGTATCTGTGCCCAAGCCTATCGCGAAAATCATGCCTGCAGGATCAAAGGCACCTGTAGGTCTTTTGTTTGTAGAGGTTGGTACGACGCCGTGACAGGTCGAAGAACGCAGATCCCACAGTCGTGCAGTACCATCGAGCGAGACAGACATGAAGATGTCACTCTTAGGTGCCATCTGGAGCTGTGTTACGCTACGAGGAAGAGTGAGTAACAGGGTGCGAAGTGGTATAATAAAGTACCGTTTTGTATGGCCGCGAAAGTATCGAATGAATTTGTTGTCGTGAATGGACAGATAGCGCAGAGTATCTAGAAGCGAGATGCATGAGTAACAAGATGGCTACAAGATGGCTAGATAAGAAAGAACATACCATCTTCTTTAGTAGACGCGTAAATAATAGATTTATTATGGTGTGTGAAACGGGCGAGGTTGACACCGTACTTTTTACTGTAGAGCGTTGTCAAGTGCCTGAACATTTCATAGGAAGGAAGGAAGCGTGAGTATAAGTTATGAATGACTTGGGATTGAACATGGGCTTACTGGCCAGCGACACAGTCATAGACATTGATGCTCTCGTTTTCACTCGAAGTGACGCACAAGTCACCAGCCGTGGTGAAACTGGTCGAAGTCACTGCGCCTCCTTTATTGACATTGAAGCCTGTTGAGCTGGTGGGTCCACTTGTGCCATGGAAGATCTTGTTAGCATCAAGATCCTTGAGACGATCCAATGTGAGGGGGACGGAGAGATCCTTGAAGGATTCTTCTGCCATGGTTGGGGATAGGCGAAAGAAGCGGGTTTTACTGTGGGTGGGTGATTCAAACCCAAAATCTTATGACGGCAATTGAGCGCCACCGCTATCCAATTCAATAATGCATGCATTATAGCTGATTGTCCCCCCTACCACCACCACCAGTAGTCATCACTTGGCCATCAAACACAGCCTATACATATAGGAAAATACATTTTATGCTTTGACACTACCACTATGCCACTTATTGCAATAAATTCATGCACATGATATGCCTATGCATTGGAAAGAACTGATACCATGGAAATAGCAATTGACGTGTTCAGATCATTGAATGTTCCGTTTTGCAGTACGACTGCTTAAAATTCAAGGTCTGCAAAAAATAAAAAAAAAATAAAAAGAAAAAGACATGAGCAGGAAGAGCCAATCTGTAGAGCAGAGCGACAACGCTGGAGAGAGGTGGCGTTAGCGTGGGTATACGGCGTTAAAAAATAGAAAAGCCTCTGCAGAATGCAGGACTATATAAGGCAAAAAAGACAAGACGTAAATGGTTCTAAACTTAAAGAAGTGTTATACCATATTGCAGGTAAAGGTAGTTAAATATTTACATAAAGCGACACTGGTGTGGGGAAGTTGCAATAGAAAGGGTGGGGCTGACAGGAGAGATTTGTTCCAAATTTGGTTGATCTAAGCTTACTACTCAAACCAGACCATACTTTGCACACCCGTTCTGCCTAAATTGCTTATTTACCCAGAGGAAAGCGATAGAATGGGTGTAAAGTCAGTGGTAAATATATTGTTTGACAGGTCCAGGTTAATGAATAAAAAAAAAAAGGAATGGGGACGTTATTTTAATATTATGTTTGACAGTGTCGGCAAAATGCTTGGAAATCATATGTTAAGCGATCTTCGAAGCGGACCTCTTGTGACACGATCGCTATGCTGTCTCCGCAGCATATATAAAGTGTGCCACGTTTTGCCAACTTTCCCGATCATTTCTCCACACACACACGTACATAGGCCTTTTTTCCTTTGATCATGCCTGCTCTCGCCGACTATCGAAACCACCCCGCCGTCCGCACCGCTGCCTTTGCTGGTAGCGCCACCGCAGCCATTGTGGGCCTGTTGGCCCTAAAATACAACGACCGTGCAATCTTTGACGAACACCGTGAGGGTATTGCCACTAAGGCTGGCTGGCCTTTGGTCGGTCAGCTACCGAGTCTCGTGGCCAACAAGGAAAAGATCCACGAATGGTTTCTTGAAGGCTTTGAAGACCTTGATGTCTTGACTACGTAAGCTCACATACATACTCACAGATAACGAGACAAGAAAATTAAATCACAACAAAAATTAAAAAAAAAAAAATAGAACCGCGTCCGTTCTCGGCAACCCTCGCAGCATTGCCACGATCGATCCCCGCAACGTTGAACATATCCTGAAAGACAACTTTGAAAACTACGTTAAAGGTCCCCAATTGAACGAGGCCGCCAGTGACCTGCTCGGCCACGGTATTTTCAACGCCAACGGCGACGTTTGGAAATATCAGCGCAAGACGGCCAGTCACATTTTTAACGTCAAAAACTTCCGCGACCACTTTACCGAGTAAGTTTTAAGACTTATGGCAAAAGAAAAGCACATATTCATAGTATCCGAAGTGTCTTTGTGCAGGAAATTGATATTATGAACGGTATTTATTTCGATAAGGCGTGCGAGAATGGCCAGCCCGTGGATTTCCACGATATCATGTTCAAATTTACCTTGGATTCCTTCATTCTGTAAGTTGACACGTCCCATTCTACTATTATCACATTCTCACTTTTGTACGGCTAGTTTGGGCTTTGGTGTTGAGTTAAACTCGCTTGGTAGCAAGGAGAAAGTGCCCTTTGCCGCGTCTTTCGATATCTGTCAGATGAACTCATTCCAGCGTTTCATCAACCCGGTGTGGCCTGTCACTGAGAAGCTGCAGGCGCTCTTGATGCCCTGGAAAATGTCCATCAGCGACCACCTCAAGGTTATCAATGACTATGCCTATGGCGTTGCTGAGAAGCGTCGCGAGCAGCTCGCTCGCGGTGAGCAGTTCAAGGATCTCCTGTCCCGTTTCATGAGCGCACGCAATGAAAAGGGCGAAGCCCTCAATAATGAAGAGGTATTTGTTTGTATACTTAAACTGTATTCCTATCTCACTCTTCTTTCCCTTTTTTTTTCTTTTATTTAGCTGCGCGATGTTGTGCTCAACTTTGTCATTGCCGGCCGTGATACCACTGCTCAAGCCTTGTCCTGGACCTTTTACAACTTGTGCTTGCATCCTCGCGTGGAGCAGAAGCTTTTGGAAGAAATCAACGAGTTTATCACCGATGATATCAAGGGCGACTCACCTGCGCTCTTCGAAGCTATCAAGAACATGAAATATGCCCATGCTGTGTAAGTCACCTTTCCTGCATGCATACGATGTCCAGTTTCTAACATAATTCAAACAACAGCTTTTACGAAGTCCTGCGTCTGCATCCCTCTGTGCCAGCCAATCAGAAATACGCACTGAATGACGATGTGTGGCCCGATGGTACAACCATCCGTAAGGGTGACTATGTGCTGTGGTCTCCCTGGGGCCAGGGTCGATCCGAAAAACTGTGGGGTCCCGATGCAAAGCAGTTCAAGCCTGAGCGATGGATTACACCCGAGGGTGACTTGCGTCGTGAGTCGCAGGGTATGTGGCCCGCCTTCCACGGTGGCCCGCGCACGTGCCTTGGTCAGAACCTTGCCACCCTGGAGGCACTGGTGGCCATTATCTTCCTGCTGAAGCGCTATGAATTCACTCTGGTGCCGGGTCAGGAGATCACGTACCAGGTGTCTTTGACTCTGCCCATGAAGAATGGCATGAACGTTTACGTCAATAAGCGCACGTCCTTTGTGTAAGCGTTTGATGATAGTGATCTATATGTTTCCATTCCTTCCTGTATCATATTTAGTTTGTATGCCTCTCCCCTCAAATTTAAGCGCCCTTCAGATATATACCTTTTGCAGATCATTTGTTACATATTTACCAGATACGTAAAGGCTCTTTTCTTCTGTGATGAAATATGAGAACATTGCACTGCAGGTGATGCGGTTGCTATTGTAACTGTATTTGATCATTTGGAGCGACAATGTTCCTCGTAATCTGAAATCTGTATGCCACGGTGTACCGACGGTTTTATCGCATCATTACTTGATCATCTGTCAAAGCATTGCACGCGACGTGTTTTATGTCTTCCTCGCATAACTTTATGCTCTTTAGCGCACTCATTTCGTGCCCAGTGTACATATTCTGAGTTACCTCCCTATTTTAACTCAAAGTAAGAACGCAAATAATACACACGTTCCGGGGGCCATGGTTATATTGATTGAAAGACATATAGCACGTAAATATTCAGAAAGCGGAATAATATAAAGATGATTTGACCCGGAGTATAGCTGATCCGCATTAACATGGATGATATGATCTATTTAATGCTCACGTCCAAAATGTAGTTACAGCATGCACATGCACCTTTTATAGACCGCGCCCGTGTGGCGCATGGATGCATTCGCAGCATACAGTTGCAAGAAGCCGTGAAAAACTGATCATCCCACCTATTTCTGGGCTTGAGCCTAGCCCACCATATACAGCGGTAACTTCGGTCACTTGACAGATGAGCAACCGGCAGATTTGCTTGTGTGCTACGTACATCTTCAACGCATTTTGTAATTTTTTTTCTTGTATTTCGAAGCTTTTCATCGTGGCTCAGAGTTCTCCATTGGTAGTTTTCAACAAAAGTCGCTCAATCGAGAGTACATGATGCAAAAATAAGCATCAGGAAGGTGCTATTCATCTTTATGTATATATGGAGTCGGGACGAGCACGAATGTATGATGCAGAATTAGTTCATAGGGAAAAGAAGATAAGAAAAGGACCTGATTACAACCGGTTGTCATGTCATAGAGGCGGTATATGTTTATGATTGGGATATGAAGTAACATGTGAGAAGAGAGAGACAGATCATCATAAAAAGACTAGACGCGAGGCTTAAAGCTGTTTGCGTTCTCTTGCAAGAACTTGCGCACGGAGCGGGCTGGGAGAGAAGTGATGGAGCTGGCATGCGGTACCAAGACACTGCTCGATGTTTTGTGGACCCAGTCAAAATAATCAATGAATGTCTGGATTTGTGTAGCTACGAAAATGCAAAATATGAGCCTTCAAATATATGCAGGCATGCTATCTTCAATATTTACCTGAAGGAGCACCGAGGATACGGCTGCGGTAAGCATAGCCATCCAGAGCATCTTGATAAATCAGCGAGTGCTCGCGCTTGATGCGTGCGTCGAACCAAATGTCGTTGCGCAATTCTTGCATATAGTAGGCCGTGTCCATGGGACGGGTGAATACGAACTCGAGCTTTTTATAGCCCGTGGCTGCGCGCATCCATTGGACGAGGTCCTTGATGCGCAGGGTCTGGGGACCAGTCAGAGTGTAGACTTGGCCTGCATGCTGATCACTGTTGTTCGATCTGACAACGAGCTCCTCCACCACCTTGCAAATGTCGCTGATATCAATCGGGCAGACCTCGGCTGAACTCGGAACTGGCAGAGAAAAGACGCGTGAGCGTTCAATCATGGATGACCACAGCAAAAAATGCTGGTAGATGAAGTCAGGTCGCAAGATTGTCCACTGGCAATGCTCACTATTGATGACTTTGTCTTCAATGAGGGCAAAATGGCGGAGGGCCTCGTGGGTGGAAGATACGGCGCCCACGTGGGAGATGCAGATGATTTTCTCGACGCCGGATCGGTTAGCAACGTCGACAAGATGCTCACAATAACGCACTCGATCGGGTTCATTGCCAATCGCAAGGATCATGCATTTGATGCCCCGCATGGCGAGGGATAGGTCGTTAGGATGATCATAGTCGACTTGGCGAACGTCAATTCCCTTGTTGGCGAAATTGAGGCAAGTTGTTTTCTGCTGGCAGAGGACGCGCATCTGACTACGCAGGGACGGATCACGAGCGAGATGGGAAGTAACGGCATGACCCATATACTGGTCAGCGCTGCTGATGAGATATATGGGCGAAGAAGTCGTCGTGTTGGTGTGCATTGGAAGAAGCGATGAACAAAGAAGAGAGAAAAAGGTGAAGTAAAGATCAAGTCGAAAGGGAAAGTAGAAGCCGTATTTATGTTCTTCTGTCGGCATGTCATAACGCACGCACCTGCGCCTCCTGCTCGTTTTGGTTCCGTCCCCCCTCCCCCCCAAAACCCGACTCATCCATATCCATACATCGACGTAGCCCTAACTCGGCTGTGTATCTGTCCTGCTTGGTTCGAGACGAGAGAGAGTAAACGCAGATGCATAGCCAGCCCAAATTTGTCGCACCTGGAATAGTTGTCGTTTCCCTGCGTATGTCCGGTTCGGCTAGCTAATTCGCATTCCAACCGAGTCGCTTGTGCTTGCTACTTTTGTTCTATTTTGGTTGGCTGAGATGCATTACTCATGCGAAGAAGCTTCAAGCTCATAGAAAAAAAAGACGAGTGGAAGAAGGAAGTACGAGAGGGAAAAAGCAACGCATCAGGGAAAGGGGAACTATACACATGACAAGCCTTCTGCCGCAGCTGCAGTCAAGGGGTAAAGACAAAGACAAACACATAGCGGGCGAATCATGTCTCACAAGACAGCAGTATCAGCAACATAACAGCAGGGGATAGGTAGCCGAACGGGTAGAGTTCGGTCGGCATAAAGGTACCGAATTTTTTTCTTTTTCTTCGTTCTTCGGGAAAATTTATTCTCTTGTCATTGAATGTTAGTTTCGTGGTGGTGCTTTGTATACTTTACCTTTGTTATTACCATAATTATTATTATAGCTATAGACTTTAAAGATGATCCAGTAATATACCAGTTCAAGTTTATTTTTATATTTAAACCATGCTGTCCGCCTTTTTTCCCTTCTACCCGTGTGGCCATCCCGTTCCCGCTGTCCCAAATTCCCTGTTATGCGCATTGCTGCATAAGTCATTGGTCATTGCTTACTTGTCCGCTCAGCCATATAAACTTCGCAGCTCTAGCTATCGTGAGAAATGAATTAGAACCAGGTTTATCTCCATAAACAGCTACTTATGCGTTGCGAGAAAACAATAAGAAAATCCTATGCAGAATCCTAAATTAAAGCATGTTTTTCGTTCGTTTCACAAATAAACTGAAATCAGGCATTCTTGGGATTTAATTTTTCGGTCCTGATATCACTGCGCTATGTAATTACAACTGATCATGTCATATGAATACAACATAAGACAGGCGTGTACCTCTGCTGTAATGTGTATTTGTTACTGTGGTTCCATGATCATGGGTCCATATGTATATAATATAATGCAGTCATGCCACACCTGAATGGGAAATAACACCACCACATAGATGTATTTACCATCGCCAGGAGCATTCTCTAATCTTTTCTGCATTACTTGCAGATACAGTAATCTGAAGCTGCTCTCTCTCTCTTTGCTATTTAGTCCGGATTACCACAAATTTCTTCTTATTTGTAACCTCTGAAATAGAAGAAAGTAGATGCGCCAAAAGTTATAAATGACTAGCACAACTGCGAGGTCTGAAAGCTGCAAGTGTTTTCTACATACAGACTAGGCGGCACCCATAATAAAGATACTAATAGTGGAGCAGAGTATTAGGTGACGGACACAGATCTTTCTGGATTAAGGGCATCAATTAAGTCAAATGCTCATCTCGATCGTATTAATCAGCGTACGCAGATACCGTGTAATTTTCATTTTTTATATTTTGCTTGACACTTTTCTGTCATTCTATTTTATATGCAAGCTGCACGCTTGATGCTAATATTGTCAAGTACACTTACGTAATACACCATAAAATCTATTACGATGATATAAGGCGTTGGCTACGTATTACCCATGTGATGAGTATGCCTGAAGCCATGTATTCATATTTATGGGATATCTGTCTTTCCTGCTTGGTCGGTCAAATGAATCTTCTTCGGTAGAACCATATATATTTCAATTACAAACTTACAGGCATAAATTTGTCCACAAGTAGCCCTGACAAATTAGCTTACGGGAAGAATGAATTAATATATATATACATAGCTCAAACATCACCTCATTGCGTAGATCTGATGGCCCTCGATGAATTCGGACTGATATAACGATCGACTGCATACATGTGGTGCGATTATACTTATGGCTCAATTTCAGGGAAAATGAAATAGATGGATGCATCAATGTATCATGCAAACGAGCATACGACACGACACAACACGACACGCCTTTAAATGATACTTGTCCCTGAGAACGGTTTGGCCAAAACGTATCATCCATGCACTTGAACGTTGCACAAAAGATAAGCAAGTGGGTAGGGTCTGGGCGATGCTTGTTTCTGATTGGCTGGAGAACTTATTTGCGCCTTGTTTTGGAAGGTGTCACTGCTTTTTGAAAGCGACTCTCCTTGACAACAAACGCGCCATTTAAAGTAGTTTGAGCCGCACCACTCACATCATCTAAAATTACCGCATGCCTGATAAACGTCTGTAAAAAAATTTTTTTTTTTCGAGTATGGGCAAACTCTTTGGACCTTTTACTTCTTCCTCCATATTTGCTAAACATATTCCTTCCCTATGCCCAGTCAAAAAGACTTTGTTGCCCTCCATGCAGCAGAGGATATAAATAGCAAAATTGACGGTGAAAATTCTCTTCTTCGGATAACGAGTCTACCGGGCAAAGGACGAGGCTTTGTCGCGGTGCAGCCGATCGCAGCCGGTACGTGTGTCCAGATCGCCTTGCCACTTGCGGCCGTAGTGAGTCAAGAATGGATCCCGGAGACCTGTGCTTGGTGTTTTGCTTTCAGCTACCCAAAACGCATGCGCGTCAAATTCGAAAAAGACCTATCGTTCTGCAGCGAGACGTGCCGGGACGAATACGTGAGCGAACACAACCATAGTGCTGTCTGCCACCGTGCTCTCGACCATGCGTTCCGCCACGGTGTGCCTAGCCATCCGCACATCCTACCAGGGACTGCAGAGGAGGCGGAGAAAAAGGAGGAAGAGAATGAGGTAGAGGACGAGCTGAGCGCGGCCTGGCAGAAACGATTGCAGGGCTTGACACCCACAGCGGAACTATCAAATGCCGAACGCACCATGGCTAGATTGATTGCGACCGTGCTGTCAAACCCACTTTGGCAAGAAGAGCTGGGTGAGGTCGAAGACAACGAGCGGGCCTTCTTCGAGCGTCATGACGAAGAAGACCAAACGGATGTGATGCGGTTGTATCTGTTTATGGCACGCGCGCTTGAGACCACGCCCGTGGCTGGCCAGTTGAGCACCGCCAAGGCATTCCGGTTCATCTACTTTCGAGAAATGAGCAACAGTTTCGGGCTTTGGGAAGGAACAGGCGAGCAGGGAGTCACGGATGATCAGGAACTGCTTGGCTGGGGTATTTATCCGACCGCGGTTTACTTCAATCACTCCTGCGAGCCCAACATTATCAAACTTCGCCGGGGTCGCTACCTTCAGTTTGTTGCGACGCGGGATATCCGACCCGGTGAAGAAGCGTGCATTGCCTACGGCTCGGTTGAGGATCCAACCCCTGAGCGAAGGAAACGTCTCCTTGAGCATTACCACTTTTGGTGTACCTGTACGCGCTGTAATCGGGAATCAGCCTAGTATATACCTTCTCTATTGTTCTGTTACTGTATACCGTCCCGTCTTATTATATATCATCATAAATTCATCCATCCTTTATGCATTAAATCATCTACATTTTTATTATCGGAAAAGTTAACAAGCAAAAGTATCATGCTAATATCTATGAATAATTACATCATGACCTAGTAGCCGAGATATTCTTTTCGTAAAGCCAGAGAGTTTTTACGCTGCTCTTTCCACCAATTGGGTAAAGGTTCGGTCGCAGGAATTTTGCCTCTCGGTGTAAAGTTGGCCCATCGGTTGAGGTGATCGACATAAGCAAATTCAAACTCTGCATTAAACACCATGGCGGATCGCTCGTTGTCGTCCGGCGCATCCGGAGCTAAGTTCTTGCCTTTCTCCGCAATGTAGGGTGTTCTCTGGCTGTAGAGCCGTGCGAGCAGGATGGATTGTGCCTGCATCAGTGGAAAGGGCACAATGCGTATCGGGAGGCCGAGAAATGCCAAGGTGGGGCGTGGCCGATAAAACATCTTGGATCGCAGGTGCCTTGCCTTCTGACCATCTTGGATGATATCCAACCCAGGATCCAAAAAGGGGAAGCTGTAGAGATATCCTGTGCCAAACACAATAGTGTCTACATTTTCCACCTTCCGGCCATCCTCAAAGACGACTGTGTTGGGTGACTTGATCCTCTCTATCTCCGGATAGATCTCGACACCTGGGGTCCCTGCCTTGGAGAAGCCGGTCTCGCTCCGGATGCTGTGATACACGTCACAGCCAAAGTGTTTGCTTTCACGGACTACGTCAGCCGCAGAAGAGCCGCTGCCGACGACGACAATGCGCTCGCCCTCGGTGAAAAATGACTTTGCTGACCGGTACGCACAAGTATGGAGCACACGGTGTCCCTCTGCGAACTCGCGAAGACCGGGTAAGTCGGGTATATAGGGGACTTGGTAATGTCCGGTGGCGACAATGACCGCATCGTATTCTTCGGTGCGCACGTCTTGTTTTCCGTCCAGCGCTGCTCGGGTATCTCCGCCATCTTGCTTATGTGGCGCGCCCGTCTTGTTCTTGCCGCAGGATGTGGTCACTCGCCATCCATGCTCCTCTAAGGGTTCAATGTGTTCGACTGTTCGTTCGAACTGGATCATATCCAGCAGACCAAAATGCTCGGCAAAGTCCTGGAGGTATTTCAGCACATGATTATGCCTAGGGAAGAGGGGCAGATCGTCCGGGAATGGATAGTCGCGGTAGGCCATGATGGTCTTGGGCAAATTGACGTGTAGGTCGGTATAGATGGGTGATATGAATGGTTTTTGCTGGTTCGGCGGTTCGATTTCCCGTGAGTTCAAAGAGGGTACCTTGATATCCGTGTCGACTTTTCTAGAGTAGTTCCTGGGGCAACCCCTTGGTCAAATGGGCTGTCATGACAATGCGCCATGCTTACCAAGTGCCTCCGACGTGCTTTGTGCGCTCAAAGACAGTAATGCTCTCAAAGTCACCTTCTTCCTTGAGCGCGCGCGCGGCCGCTAATCCACCTGGACCTGCACCAATAACGGCTACTTTCCTGACCGTCGGCAGCATGTGTTGGTACATTTCGAGACAACAACGTAGAAATAGAAGTAGACAGCGTTGGAGTGGTTCTCACACTGAATTATAAAAATTTAAAACTCGCGTCATCTCGAGCTTGGATTGGCGCATAGATTGCGTTTATACATTACTAAATCAATGGAATATCATGGGGCATATAATTTAAAGTCTAGCATCCTTAGGGAAGTTCTTCATCGCCTGACGAACACCGAGATCAGCCATGATTTCTTCGGCACCACCCAGAATGGCAGAGAACTTGTAGGTGCGCTGCAACATCTCAATGGTACGACCCATACCCGTCTATATGATGAAATATGATGAGTGCGCGTTGAACTAGAGAAACGATCACAGGTAGCAGCGGCTTTTCTATTTCTCACCTTGGTGATAGCACGGCCACCAAAGATTTGGCAGGCGTCATCGGCAACGTCGTGGAGCATACGCGTAGACTGGTACTTGCACAGCGCAATAGGACCAGCGAGCTTCAAAGCTTGCTCTTTGTAGCTCATATTGCACATCTGGTACGTAATGTTCTCGACCCAGTTGTGTACACTTTCAACACTGGCAATCTAGTCATGACCACAGTGAGCAAAGATAGTGAATTTTAAAAGTCAAGTCGAAGTTTACCATCTTGGCCAGCTTGTTACGAATGACAGGCTGGTCGATCAGGCGCTTGCCAAAGACCTTGCGCTGGTGGGCCCACTTGAAGCATTCTTCAACAGCAAGGCGGGCACCCATCGAACCACCCGTCAACATGACCCAGCGTTCGTGGTTGAAGTTGGACAGAACGACCATCAGACCGGCGTCCTCAATGCCGAGCAAGTTCTCAACAGGCACCTTGACCTAATGTTGGTAAAGTAAAATGCATCAGTCGGTTTCCTCGCGGAGACAGTATAGAGAAACTTGCATTCTCAAAGGTGACGTAGGCGGTACCGGCGCTAGCAGAGTACGAAGTCTTGATGGGTTTGGTCTCAACACCCTCGCCACGCTCAATCAAGAGCATCGACAGGCCGTGTTCAGTGCGGACAGCCACCGAGAAGTAGTGGGCCCAGTGACCTATGAAATGGGGAACACATGTCAGTCGTCGCGATTTCACGTGATAGCTAATTGCTGCTGTATCTCACCGGTCGTAATCCATTTCTTGACGCCGTTGACGATGTAGTGCTTGCCATCGGGCGTCTTGGTGGCGGTCGACTTAAGGTTGGCAACATCGGAGCCGGCGTAGGGCTCAGTGATAGCCAAGGCCATGCGCTTTCTGCCGGAAAGGACTTCCGGCACAACCTTCTTCTTGAGCGCCTCGGAACCAAAGTTGAGGACGGTGGGCAACGAGATGGTCATACCACCAATGACACCGTCATCGGTGCCACGGACACCCCAGCGGGCCATTTCCTCGTGGACAATCATCTATCACAGCAGGATCAGACAAGACGTCCTTCTACCTTTGACAGAAGTGTATCTTACCTCGTGGAAGTAGTCATACTCCTCGGGAGCGACGCCACCGGGCAGCTTAATGTCGAATTCCTTCAGGAATTTGCCAGGGCCAATGTTGGCGGCCAAGAGACCGCTGGCACCGAGCTTCTGCATGAATTCGTCGGAGGGGCGTTCACCAGTGACGTCGTAGCTGCGGGCCTCCTCAGCCAGGTCGTCCATGATCTCGCGGACGGCGGTGCGGAAGCGGAAGTGGGACTCCTTGAAGTAGGGCGACTTGAAGCCCATCCAGGCGCTCGACTCGGCGTAGGGCACCTTGGAAAGCGAACCGCGTGCGCGGAATTCGATTTGGGGCTTCTCGCCCTCGATGGTGCCGATCTTATACCGCTTGTACTTGGACAGTACTTCTTGACGGTGAAGACCGTAGAAGGCGTCGGTCGCGTCCTTGCCCGCGTACTCCAGAATAGGGAAAGCGCCGCCAGGGTGCATGTCAATGAACCGACTCATGTCGTAGACCTCGGTGTCAATAATGATCCACATGTCATCCTCTGCATTGTGGCGCTGGACCTCTTGTCTGGTGAACGTCTTTGACATGGTGAGAGTGGGGGTTTATTCAAAAAGTGGGTTAAGGAAAAGGAGAAGTAAGAAATAAAAAGGAAGAGTGGTATATGAGCTGGACTTCAATATGTATTCACGCTTACGATGTGGAGTTGATGTTTCTTTTTCACGTGCAAATCGCAGATGTCGAACGCTACACGCTATGAAGATGCGTCTGCATGTATGCTACGACGTTTCCTTTTCATGCACGGAAAAAAGAAGAAACCTATCATCAACCTTGGTCTAATGAAAATTTTTAATCCGCTTGCATACGCAACCAGTCTGCAACGGCCGTGTTTGCTCTATTCTTGGGTCGTCATGACAGACAAAATACGTGCGCATATGCCAAGTGAGTTTCCACACCATCCAACATTCTGTGACACCATTACACGAGTTTGTTTTGTTCGCGGGGCTTCCTTCTAAGATTTCGTTTTCCGCGGCCTAATAACCGGACTCACACGCAAAACACCATATCCCGGATGCCGTTCTCTTCCAAAGTAGACGGGAGTCCAAAAGCATAAAAGGGTATATGGTCCTGTGCTATTTCTCAGTATGCAAAAGCAATACACTGTTTTGCGTTTTTTGGGAGATACCCTACAGCTATCTGCACTTGGCACCTTGCTTGTTATACTGGCCTGTAAATATACCTGATTTGGTCTCGTCTTTAATGTTATGTAGTGCAGGTCCTCTTTACACACGCGTCTATGTACACTGAATACACATGGCGCTGTCGCTTCACAAAACTTCGGTAATAGGGATCAGCATGCTCATATAATCTTAAACGGCTGAAGGTAACATTCGACGGAAGAATGATACTGTTTCATTCGGCATATGAAGGTCTCGCGGTTGCCTCAGCTGAGCTAATGTGGGCTCCAATTTCTTTGTGCTGTCCCACACACAATGCCAATTTGGTCGAGTTCAGGCACATGACCATAGCGTCATACTGCAGAACCGTCGTGGGAGACTGTGTGGAGAAAAGGCTTACTCAACCGTTTTCAGTGCTGTCTTTTTTCACGTGTGCGTTGGTTGGGTGCAGATCCTGCTCCTCGTGTCGGCTGAACTGCTGCTGAGTGCGTCCCACTTACAGATCCTACCTTCTTCTTATATATCCTTACACAGTGTTCTGCGTATGAAAATTAAGTCGTACACCATCCATCTTCATATACTTGTGCGTTCATGAAAGAACAAGATGGAATGGCGGTTTCCATTTCCCTTTATACGATCGTTTAAAGGCGCATCATAGGATCATCAACGTGGTTAAAGTATGCAACTTGTTTGTCGTTCTTGGGACAAAATGGGCCAGAAGTAGACAGCCAATCACAATCACAAATCGTTCTCACAATTAGACACGTTCTCTTCCCGTCAGATGCATGGTGGAATGTTAAAAGTAGTGTCTGGGCTTTGTTCAACGGTAAAAGGCCTTCATCAAATGCGTCAATTTCTTTTCATTTTCACGAGCCAGGTTCATTGTGCCCACAAGATCGATCAATTGGCTGTTCAGCGTAGCGTTGCCAATGATTGACAGTGTCTCGTTTCCGTCACACAGTTCAACTATGGCTTGCAAGATCCGTTTGGTTGTGGAGCTGCCTGCCAATCGTTCCAAAATGTCGTTGACAACGGAGATATCCAAGGTGGCCCGCTTTCCATGAGTTATAACAGCGATAGCAATGTGACTAAACAAAAGTGACCCAAGCTTTTCATTCGAGAGAGACGGACCATTCATTTCTTGATCGGCTAAAGTCCAAATCGACACAGGCTGGTGCTGACACTTGGATGCAATCGCCGAGCTTGATCGACAAAGAGTATAGGTCGACAGGAAATCAAATTTATTGCGCACCTGCCGAAGTTGATACAGGAGCTGCATTTGCTGAGATTGGGTCGTGGCATTATTGTTTAAGTTCTCTTTGGCAAGATCGATGGAGTGGGTATCAAGGAAGAGTCGCGTGTGGTCGGTTGGCACAAAGTGGGTTGTGGAAGATCCGAGGTTGATCGATACAGTGTCAAGCCGCAAGCTTCCAGTCACCAAAAAATTGCAAGAGCGAGTGCCAATGATGAGTTTCTTCTCCTCGCCCGTGTCAAGCAAACAGATCTTGAGATAGCCATAGAGGCCAGGAATTGTCGGGTACGAGGAATGTGAATTCAGGAACTTTTTCTCGTGATGGGCGTCGGTTATGGCGCTACGTCCGTATGGTTCGATGGTATTGATTACAATGGCTGTCTTGCCTTCAACAAGAATGGCACCTGCCAGAAGTTGGGAGGAAGTAAAGCGAAGCTGAGGGTAAGCAATCCAGTCATCATTCAGTATTCTGCAGATATCTGGCGTCATTTCGCAGTGGGACGTGGTGGCGAGCGTATGGGCAGCCGCACTAGAGCAAAAAATAGTTGAGCATCAGCCAGCTATTTTTTTTTTTTTTTTTTTTTGCGCGGATAGTGGTATTACCTAGAGCGTTTCACGTGCTGGATGAAGTGTTCAGAATCATTCGACACCTCGGTGGGGAAATCTTTTTCTGGTGATGGACTGAACCAAGATCCACTGGTTGACTTTTGCTGTAAAAAAGAGGAGGCAGACGTGGGAGACGTTAGGATGCCATGCCGATGATTGTCCTGGGTATAGATGAGAGGCACCCATCTGCCAACTTTAGCGAGCATCACTTTGTCATCTTGTGTGGCCCGATCAGCGTCTGTGGTATCAGAAGAGGCAAGAATGGCTTCACGCACAGTCATAGGTGAGGATGTAGGTGGTGAAGCCAATCTCAGGGGAGGGAGGGAGGGATACATGATATCTTTGTTCTTGTCGTCGTCTGCGCGGATTTCTTTAGCCAACTCCACGCTGTCTTGTTCGAATAATTTGCGTTTCTTGTTATAGGAACACGACAAGCCATGGTTCTTGAGATGGGTGATAAAGGAACGGGTATTTTCGATACACCTATCACAATTAGGACAGCCAAAAGCACCATTGACTCGCTTCACAGATGTAGTGCCTAACAAGAAAATGGAGAAGTTCAAAACGTCGGCACATATAAAAGATGCAACTTACTTTGGCCAAAGAACACTTCATTGATATGATAGTCACGCTCGTGATTTCGAAGGGATTCCCGAGTAACAAATGTTTCGTGACAAATGTCACAAAACATGACGATAGAGGAATAAAGAAGGAATGCAATGTACTAAAAGTTGTCGTGTTTGCGAGATAAAATAAGAGTCAAGGAGAAAAAGGAAGTCCATTCACAAAATTCAATGGCCATGAGGAAAACTCTTGTGTTGAGCCAATCATTTTGGTTATTTTGCGGTGTGAGTCTGGTCAATTTGGTCATTTTGGTCATTTTGGTCATTTTGCGGTGTGAGAGGCTGGTCATTTTGGTCATTTTGCGGTGTGAGAGTCTGGTCATTTTGGTCATTTTGCGGTGTGAGGCTGGTCATTTTGGTCATTTTGCGGTGTGAGTCTGGTCATTTTGGTCATTTTGCGGTGTGAGGCTGGTCATTTTGGTCATTTTGCGGTGTGAGAGTCTGGTCATTTTCGTTTTTTTTTTTTTTTTCAACGTTCTTCAGAGTGGTTGCCCATTACGACACTTGTCCAAGCATTTATGAGAATGCCTCACAATCCCTTTAAAATCACTTAGTTTCAAGCTATTTGAAGCTTCACTGATCCGAGTCATCAACGTTTCCTTCTCGAGAAACTTATTGCGTTTCACTTTACTCTTGACCACGGACCAGAATTGTTCGATTGGATTGAGCTCAGGGGAATAGGGAGGCAAATAAGTGCAACGGTAACCCCGAGATTCTATGTATTTGGATATGTCCTCTGATGTGTGGATAGGAGCATTATCCATTACAAGATAGTGGCCTTTCATGTGCGGATACCGGTCCATTTTATCCATTGTCGCTTTTAGAAAGCTGATATAATGTCCCGTATCTGTTCCTTTGCTCATTTGCTTGATACCACCTTCTCGCTTTCTTTTTTTATTGGGTGGAGGCTGAGGAAGTCTAAGGCAGCATTTGATCAGACCTTCAGCTGAAATTGCGCCCAGTATGGTTGTTGTCGTTGCTCGTGTTTTGGGAACTGTAACCACTGCCGGTGTACCTTTCTTTGACCATGCCATACTACGTTTCAAATTAATATGGAAGGCAGATTCGTCAAGAAATACACAGTTTCTCGTAAAACCCATATCTGTTTTATCCCATTACACTTCGAGGTCCGCGTACTTATTGGGTTTCCTAAGTTCTCCGTTTTATTGCGAACAAAGATAAAATTTTTTTTGACAGCTAATCTATTACTATATGCGTATTTAGCACGAAAGCTCTATTACTGATACATAGGTCCCATATATCAGTCATGGCGGCTCTGCCAGTCATCACTAAGTAGTATCACTCTCGTGCACAGATGCATATAAGACAATTCCTCGTTCATTTGTTTCTTATCGACCGTGAAGTCAAATGAAGAGATAAAGAATTGGCAATCATGAAGGATAGGATACTTATTTTTAAGAACTGATAGAGTCCTACTTTTCTCCAGCATGCTACTGACGAGTCATACTAGAACCTCTTACCGAGTCAAGATGCAGATACCCCTTGGAAGGACATCTGATGCCCATGGCAAACGTGACAATTAGCACAGTGGTCATTTTGTGCGCGATACACAGAAAGTGAGAAATAACATTGGCGATGATGTGTTGAATAACGTCTCTCCGACAACTGTCTAAGGAGCTGTATACGCTGTATGCGTATCTAGCAGTTGTGATTGAGCGCCAATTCGGAGGGAAAATCTTGTATGCCCATTGACTAGTTTATTTTGTCACTGCTCGGTGTGAAAACATATGAAAATGGACGGTATACAAAGTGACATTCGGTGGATTACGAGGACGCGTGACGCGAATTGGTCAAATCGAGATCAATTGTCGAGGTAATAGGTTAGAAAACCGCGAAGAGATAGATATTCGCAGCTATTTTGCATTGGCCGCAGTTAAACCATCTCCAGCGGCGTCTGCAACTGCTGACACGGATGTCACGAATGCAAATTGAAATTTCGTCGCTGTAAGCTCTCGAAAATCCGTTGAGTCCATCGGACGTCGAACATGAGTCTAGAGGTTCCCCACCACAACCCTCCCAGGCCTCCGGTCACGTTTGTTGTCTTTGATCACCGAGTCATGCAGAATCATGAATGTCGCCATTTGAGCATGCTGTTGTGGTGAAAATATGCATGAGCGTACATCGCCAATAAGTGGGATGACAGCATTGTCATTGATGTCAAATTCGATCCGTATCCACTAAAGCTTGGGAGATCACAGAGTGTGAAAATCGTAGCAGGTGTGTGAAGGACGTCGCAGAAAGGCTCAAACGAGCGTCTCCAGCAGTTGAAAGTGCTGGGATGATGGAAAGATGTAGTGACTTGTCGCAGTCGAGACATTGATGCTGCATTTGTGTGCAACAGATCGCTTTCCGACGCCACGATTTCCTTGAACTTGGCAACAGCAGCAGGTACAAGACGCAAGTCTGTTCCCTCGCCTATTGCCTCGCCGTCCGCGTCGTACTCTCCCGGGAAGACTTCGTCAGCTGACTCGAAGTCGGACACCAAAACCGTGTTGCCCACGCATGCCTGGAGTGTCGATGACTTTCACCGTAGACGGAAGCTGCCCGTCCCGATGCTTCGCTCGCACCCCGAAACAGCCCTGCCCAAAGACTGGCTCGCCTGGAGGAGAAGGCCATCGAGGCTAAGGATAATACCCTTGACCAGATAGGTGTCATGACCTTGGAATAGCCGAAAGTGTCACGTAGTTGACATCGCTACGGGGAATTACTACGCCTACGCCACGCCAGACCAATTTCTGGACAACTTCGATGTGGTTCTCAAGGCCAACAGTCAATCGGTGGAAACAAATTGGCGCCGTTTCTTTCCGCTTACACATCCGGCGAATGGTCGTCTGTCAATCAGTCGCATCATGAGGACCCCACAGTGGACTGAGCAGAATCCGCGCTTGAAGTTGCACACGAGCCCGTACCAAATCTATTACCGCCGCCATGGCCTGTATTCGATGCGCAAGAATGCCAAGGAAGCCTTGCATCCATATGCGAACCGGTACAAGCAGTGTGCTGCGGCCGCGGCGTCAAGGGAGACAATGACCTCGTCTTCCAGTTCGTGTCATCGCTAGACCACGCTGCGCGCCACAAGGCTTGGTCGATCCTAGCACACCGGCACGGCACCAAACTACCATATACGATCGAGACAGCGAGCGAAGCCCTCCTGGTGATGGAGGTCAGCATGGATCGCGAGTGCCCTTCGTCTGATGAGGATTCCGAAGAAGAAATGGATGGAAGCCGACGTCCGCGTTGCCCGCACCACAAAAAGGGCAAGCGCTACCCTTCGCCCTCGCCTGGCAGTTCCACCGCGGCAGCACCCCGCAAGTTCCGGGCTGAACAACGCACGAACTTGTGCCGATACTGCAAGAGAGTCCCTTTCAGGTTAAGGCACACCTGCCCAGAAGTGTGAGCCACACGCCAGAACCGAGACATACGCGCACGCATGGCACACACACAATCATGCATCAGTAACCTGAGCCTAGACTCAGAAGAGGCCGAAGAATTGCTTTATCTGGTCAGAGCACTGCTGTTTACGCAAAAACGTTGCTCTTACCTCGACCATTCAGCGACGATGCACTTCTGAAAGCGCGCTTGCACCCATCTACAAGACACTGTTGCTGTAGCTGTCGGCTCTGGTCGCTTTGCTGCCATTCGACAATTTCGTTTTCATTCAGGACTGTGATGTGTTAGAATAAGAACAAGGAGCCATGGGCCATGTTAATCGTTCTGAATGGCTGGTCTTGGAAGTCCTTGCATGCTTTGAATTTAAAGAAAGAAAAAAGAGAAGATGTCTGTCACAGTAGCCGCGCGGATAAGTTATACGCTCGGGAGATCAAAAGAATATAACGGGGGCAAGAGTATAACTCATCTGGGTATGACTTATCCGCGCGGCTGCTGCAGTTGAGAGTCTGTGAAACTGACCCCACAAAAAGGCAATAATTTATTTCAGCTTTGCTCAAGCAAATATTGAGTAGAATTCTGCGATAACGACCGCCCTGTTTGATAAATATGTTTTATGGAAAGTTTTATCAAACATCACTCAACAGCTTCCAATAGTTCTGGTCCTGTATCAATTCCGTCATTTCGGTCGCTCCGTTGTGCTTGTGCTTGTGCTTGTTCAATTTGGTCATTTTGCGGTGTGAGAGTCTGGTCATTTTGGTCATTTTGCGGTGTGAGGCTGGTCATTTTGGTCATTTTGCGGTGTGAGGTCTGGTCATTTTGGTCATTTTGTGGTGTGAGAGTCTGGTCATTTTGGTCATTTTGGTCATTTTGCGGTGTGAGGCTGGTCATTTTGGTCATTTTGCGGTGTGAGAGTCTGGTCATTTTGGTCATTTTGCGGTGTGAGTCTGGT